>OMKL01030250.1:4539-26246 GCA_900302295.1 Parasudis fraserbrunneri
GTACCTCACCCCGTCAAACCAGAGAAACAACAGAGGATTTTATCCTGTAAACCCCACAATGCTACTGTAGATGCCCCAATTCCCCCATATCTATCGATCAATCTATCTATCTATCTATCTATCTATCTATCTATCTATCTATCTATCTATCCATCCATATCTATCTATCTATCTATCTATCTATCTATCTATCTATCTATCTATCTATCTATCTATCTATCTATCCATCCATCCATCCATCCATCCATATCTATCTATCTATCTATCTATCTATCTATCTATCCATCCATCCATCCCCACCTACCTACCTACCTACCTACTTATCTACCTACCAACCTACCTACCAACCTACCTATCCATCCATCCATCCATCCATCCATTACACTTGAAAGTCCCTATGATGAGTACATCAGACTCTGTAATTTGTTACATTATCTCATTCATAATATGTAATGTGTACCCTGCAGTCAGTGTGTTGCCATGGTAACAGTATTGATGATGTGTTTGTGATGTCTTGTAGGGTCCTCCTGGTTTGCCAGGCTTCCCAGGAAACCCAGGACTACCGGTAGGTTCTCTTCCTGTTTGTGTGTGTGTGTGTGTGTGTGTGTGTGTGTGTGTGTGAGTGAGAGAGAGAGGGGTATGTGTTGTGTGCTTGTATGTGTACTGTGTGTTTGTGTGTGTGTGTGTGTGTGTGTGTGTGTGTGTGTGTGTGTGCGCGTGCGTGCGCTCTTATTCATTCACTCATTCATTCATTCATTCGTGTGTCCTTTCCCACTCACAGGGTATCAATGGAAATGACGGCCCTCCCGGTTCGCCGGGTATCCCAGGATGCAACGGGACCAAAGTAAGTACTCAGTTTATCTTCCCAGTAGTCTGACCTAGACCCAAACACGCCTGCGTCATAACACCTTACCTGTCGCCTCTGTCTTAGTCCCTGCTGACGTTGTTCTATACCTGTGTTTCAGGGAGACAGAGGCAGAGACGGAGGATCTGGTTTCCCCGGCCTTCAGGGACCGCCTGTAAGCAGCCACAATACCTCTCCCTGATCAGCACAAATTGTATCTCTCATTTGGAGAACATGACAAAAATAAATAAATACATAAATAAAAAAAAAAGACATGTTTCCTACTTCCAAATGGTAAGGGAGAAACATTCAGCTGCTCTGGCTCCATCGGTCTCCAAGAGTAGCTGAATTTTACTCCCTTACTCCTTTACAAAAACGTATCATGGTATTTCCCTCATTTTCGGTCACTACAATCATGAAAAATGATGAAAATACCGTATTGCCATCAGTATTACGGTTTCAATTGGATTATACCATGGTAATATTTAAGTACAAAAGTGATACCATGGTGATACATGACTTTTACCATGGCAGTATGATGGTAAATGATTTATACATGTTAAAACTGAAATTACCATCAAACTACCATGCTACTTTAGATTTTTCTTTTTAACTTAAAAAAATAAAATAAAACAAATTGTAACTTTTTTTTTCTTACAAGGGCTACTAGTTGTTTCCACTTCATGCACTGCTGTTCTTCTTCCCCTGTCCTATTTCCAAATGGAAATGTTCATGGTATAGTAATACAACATCATCACGCTGCCTGTTGAGTTCTTCTACTGTTTTCTCTCCTCAGGGTATACCTGGCCTTACTGGAATGAAGGTTAGTGGAATCAATCGATGTAATTCCCACTAGGGACAAGGTTGACATGTCGTTTACACTTTCTGAAATCCTATTTTTGCCTCCACGCACCAGTGAATTTACAGCAAAGCAAAACAGCTGTGGAGATGATGACAGACCTCCTTTGGTCCCCTCCTCTACCTCCCAGATCAAACTCTCGACCTTGGTTGACTTTATGTAGTTTTAAAGGAATACACTTTTAATGTGATTATTTTTTCTTTGCAAAACTACGTTTTACATAAGGCCAAAGACCTCAAAACGTCTAATTTTATGTGGTACGTGTTTTTGAATGACCAAACCAAAAGAATTTGCTTTACATACATAATCAATCAATAACAACATGGAAAGAGAGGCTATAGTTTAACATCTAATGATCAGATTCAACTGAAAGGAGGATGATAAGCCAGCCTACAACATGGCTTTCATTTGATCTAAATCTCATTTTAGAAAGTGCAAGCAAAATGAAAGCCAATTGTCGTGAAAATCCAGGTCTTAGTGCAGCGCCATGCTCTGTAGGTTTAACCCAAGCCACTGCCACACACAGCAGACAGAAACCCATTCAGAACCATGGACAGCTTACCTGGTCAAAAAACCCACAGAATATCGCAGAGGAATGCCATTAGGATAGCCTCCCTCTCTGTGTTGTTATTGATGGACTGGCTACAGCATTTGACCAAGATGTTTAGCTAATGTTTTCATTCGGTAGCCTATGAGTGATTCTGTATGAGACAAGGTTCGGATATTAGTTTGCCCTTCAGAGCTTCAGCACAAAACGCTTGTTAGATTGGGTGAAAAGTTCCTAAATGTATCCTTTGGTTACCCTGATAGGCACGTTAGCATCATTAGCATTCCACATTGAAACCATGGGGCACAGTTAGCTGCAAGCTTAATGCTAGCTGTGTCCCATGGTTTCAATGAGGAGCAGTTACTTGTCAGGAGTATTTCTTGTACTTAAGGTACCTAAGTACAGTACTTAGCACCTGAGTAAAAGTATCTGGTGCATAAAAGTAATCAAGTAACCAAGTCAAATTCAAAACATCAAAGTATTCCTTTAAAGCGACAATGTGTAATTTTTCTGTTAATGAATCAAGTTCTGGAGCATGTACAGAACAAATTGAGACCACCACCCACTTTCGCTGCTATAGCCTCAAATGGTCAGCCTTGTCTCGCGATACCAGACATATTCCTAGAATGTATGAGATGTTATCGTTTCTTCACGTGCAGAACGCGGGGTATTTTCTGCAACAATGGAAAACAGATACACCTCGACCACCAAGAAACCAAGAATCTGCTCTGCAGAAAGTCTGCAAGCAAAAAAAAAGAAAGCACACAGATGTGACAGAGCAAAGAAATGTATTCATTTCCATGGGAAATGTATTGAAAACACTGAGGCAGTACCGCCCACGGCCAGCAGGCGCCACAATTACACATTATCGCATATGTGTTTGTCAGACAACATCAGCATGTCCTATCGTTGAGAGACATAATGTAGCCTAGCTATCTCGTCATGTGCTGGATCAAACTGTGTCTCCTTGTTCTGTCTCTCCCCCAGGGTGACCCTGGCGGTGTGATCGGAATTGTCCCTTTGAAAGGAGACAGAGGATTCGACGGCAAACCTGGACTACCTGTACGTGTGTGTGTGTGTGTGTGTGTGTGTGTGTGTGTGTTTTTGTCTGTATGTTTCTATGAGTCTGTAAGAGAAAATGAGAGCGTGTGTGTGTGTGCATGCATGTGGGTATATCAGACAAACAGACAGACATACAGACAGACAGAGAAAGACAGATGTACAACATTTGTGTATAATTTCCACTCTTGTCCTCCTCTATCCTGGCCCCTAGGGACCAGGTGGACCTCCTGGGCCTATTGGCCCTCCAGGGCCCCAGGGCTACGAAGGACCCAGGGTGAGTTCCTATCACAGTCTACATCAGCCGCCATGTCATACTGGATCAAGATAAGGCATCTCAGACTCACCGTGCAGCGCTTTCAAACAGCATGGTGGCACGGCGGTCAGAGAGGCCGTCCCGTGACTGGTAGATCACGGGTTTGATCCTCGCAACAGTCCCATCGCTGTGTCCTCGAACCCCCAACCTCCTCCGGGGGGAGCTGCTCCAAGTGTTGGTATAGGGAGTGTAACAAATAGAACGATAACCAAACAAAAAGAAGCAAGTATACAATGTGCTTTGGTTAGATGTTGTAGTTAAAGATCCACGGTAACAGCGTTTACGGCATCGCGATTTGACGTATTTTCTGAATGCAACAGACTTTTTGGAGTAGGGCGGGAGGTCGATTTGATTGACATTTGATTGAAATCCTAAATCACCCGCCCATCGGAGGACACGGTTCAAAATCGAAATGTATTGGACATTTGGACATTGTTTTTGGTGTTCACCCTCAAGTGCAGAGTGACGCAATCTCTGCACCAATCGGCTATCGTCTTTCTTTTTTTTCTTTTCTTTCTTTTTTATACTGACGACGATTCAGCTTCTGGGGGCAACTGCCAATATTTTGGCGCTTTCGGTGTAGCTGCTGGCTGCTGGCTTCCGATTCCTACACTCAAGCCCGATATCCAGGCCAAGACTTCCTCCTCTCTGAGCCGGTCATTGTTTACAGTCCAAATAGCAACCAACTCCTGTCATTTTTTCAAAGGCAATTGTGTAACCCGACTTTGAAAGGAATTTGTTTCTTTTATTACACGAGTTGAACGTTTCTCCAGGCAATACACAAACATCGATACTTTTTGTTGGTGTTTTAGATCCAGACGACATTTCAGCCAATGCGTTCCATCTCTTTCGCTCCCCACAAGACATCAATCAACTCATAAACATGATGTATTCTGAGCCATAGCTGGACCCACTAACCATTTTAGACCCTAAAGGGTTTCCCTTTTGATACTTTAAACATTAAATATGAAGTACTTTTTACTTGGGTAGATTTTTCAGTGGGGGACTTTTACGTTTACTACTATTCTATCAGAGTATCTATACTTTTTTACTTAAAGGGATAGTTCCGATTTTTGGACCCCCAGCCGTATTTCCTACTTTTCCAATGATGTTGTTGATTGGTAGAATCCTTTCTCCCACAAGCGTGGAAAGTGCAAAGTCAATGGGGTCAAGCTCCGGTCTATACAAGCCTGAAGCTCACTGAAATTTACTCCACAGTGCATCCAAAGTAGATTTCAGAGAGCTTCAGTCAGCTTGTTTAGACAGGAGCTTGACCCCAATGACTTTGCATTAGTTTAGTTCGAGAGCTGAGAAAGGACTCTACCGATTTAGGGTTCCAAAAAATCCGAACTATCCCTTTAAGCAAAGGAATCGGCAAACATACTTCTTCCACCACCGTTGACTTCAATAGGTAGTAATAATGAGTTCATAATCCACATATTTGACTGACCGGTGGACTGTGTTCCGCAGGGAGATCCCGGCCCCCCAGGCCCCCAGGGAGAGAAGGTAAGACCAGTCATATAATCGACCACCTCTCACCGTGCTCTCATTGGTCCGTTCCTCCCTGGCTGCATGGGATAACACATTGTCTCGCTCCTTGTTTTACTGCAGGGTGACCGGTTATCTTTCCAGAGCGAGAAAGGAGAAAAGGTGAGACACTGAAACTCTCCCTGTATCCATCCTAACCCTAACCCTAACCCTAACCCTAACCCTAACCCTAACCCTAACCCTAAGGCCCAAGCAGACTCATTCTGTTATATGTAGTGGGTTGGGGGGCAATTGATTATAAAATATATTCGAAAAATGTCAAATGAAAATGCATTTTGTGCTTGGTATTGTGAATGTAATATGATATAACATGCGGACACAGCTTTAAATTATTTCTTTTTCAGCTCTTGATAAAATGAGACTGAAACATTTTCTCTAATGTGTGAGCTGATTTGTAGAATAGTGATTCAGCGCACAACCAGCATATCTCGATACGGAGGCTGTCTGGAGCATCTTTTCCTCTCACGAAAATATGAAGCCTGTAGCATTTTGAAAACAGCCACATTCAATATTGTTATTTCTTTTAAATTTCTTTCGTTTTTGTTTTTACAACCGCGCAGAGCTATTGAAATATTCACGGTAACATGTTCGTTTCTCGACATGTGACATCAGTGCGGTTAGGTTCTTCTGCAAAGGCAGACTCTCTGCAACAAGCTCATACCCAGCTCCTTTATCCAATAAGCGGTGCTCTGAGTCAGGTACGTTTGTATTGTATTTGAATGGCGGCTCTCTCTTCTTGCAGGGCGAGCGAGGATTCCGCGGTCCGCCGGGCCCGCCGGGTCCGTCAGCGGAATTCGAAGGAAACAAACCCACGCAGTGGCTACGAGGACCACAGGTACCCGTTTATTGATCTGTGTATTTCAAGATTTTCAACTCGGTACGATTTATATGTACGGAGCCTTATAGATGGAATCGATGGATGGACGGATGGATGGATGGATACGTTCTAACGCCCTTTTTTCTTATCCCATTAATGTGTGTGTTCTTTTCTTCAGGGAGAGAAAGGAGAGGATGGAGAGAAAGGAGACAAAGTGAGTTGTGTTTTCTTTCACACTCACATTTTGAGTACTAGGTGTAGATAGTGTCATCCTGCACGGTTTTCATTCTCACTTCTCTCACCTCGTTCCATTACAGGGCTTTTGCATTCCGCACCACAGTGACGTCAAAGGTGACCCGGGCGCACCTGGAGCAAGAGTGAGTGGCACTGAGTCAATGTGGATTTCACTTATGTGCTACAATACATGAAGAAATATGTTGTTAAGGTTTCAGTGTGAGGGCCACTTGGATGTTAACTAGAGTGTGAAGAACGTTCGGCGAGGATAGATAGACGGTTTCAGCGGGATTGTGTTGCTAGGGAACAGCTTGAACCCCAAGTGTATTTCCTGTCAGCTATCGATACTAGCAAACACTGCAACAGAAAGAAAACTTGGGTCAGCCCTTTGGGTCGGTGTCCCCTCATATAAAAATCAGGCCCCTTGAAAAATTCCTAATCAAACTAAAAAGGACTTTAATAATACTTGGCCATTCATTTTGACGAAAAATAACTGTCAGCAGCTTTTCGCACTGTGAAAGCCACGCAGCTCTCCTACTGTAAACCGATCCTCAGTAGCCTACAATATTTCCCAACCTCAGTGGGGTGACCTTTGAAAGAACGTTGTTCGGTTATTGTTAGATTATTCTTATTTGACGAAGGAGCTCACGTGATATCACATTAGAGTGACTTTGTGTTTCTTCGATTTCAGGGCAAACCTGGCAAGGATGGGGAGGATGGCCTGCAGGTAAAATCGATACACTGTAGAGACCATTTCCTGCTTATCAACTGTCAGTCTGTATTATATCAGCGAGTACTTTATGTTCTTGTCCTAATCTATGCGTCTGTTCTCATACAGGGAGAAAGAGGATTTCCTGGGGCTCCTGGGTTCATTGGACTACCGGTAACCCATCTGTTTGACTTACAGCTGCCAATATATTAGCATCGTTGTGAAATTGCTTTGACATTCAAGGATTATCCAAAAAAAGCTGGAATTGATATGATTACATAGAGGGAAGCTCACTTCTCACTTTTATTTCAGGGAGAAAAAGGAGAGAGTGGACCACCAGGATATGTAAGTACCCTCCCCCATCTCTCCCTCTCTCTCTCTCTCTCTCTCTCTCTCTCTCTCCGTCTTTATGGGAGATAGCAGTAATGCCCTGTTCTCTGTACCTCGAGTGAATGTGAGGCTAATTTCAACAAAGCTAAGCAATACAAAAAAGTACCACCAGATGTTGCTGTTGTTCCATACAGCTCAGATGTCTTCCTGTAAGATGGTCTAGTGCTTGGACACAGTTATAGAGATAAAGGCACAATCCATAGTCAAGGCTCTCATGTCATGTTTAATCCTTTTATTTCCTTGTGGGTGTGATTTAGATTAATTTTGTCACCGAGGTCATCACTGAGAGTACCACCATTGAGAGTATCAATGGTTTTGCAATAATCAAGATTTGGCTCTGCCTCTAATCTGTGTGATGATGTCATTTTAGGGCGACGGCGCTCCTGGCCCCCAAGGCCCCCCTGGCCTCCCAGGGTTGGAGGGAGAGAGAGGTAGAGTGAGGCCTGTTGGGCCTGAATACTATGAATACTAATAATTAAAACAGACACACTGTATGCAGCCCACGAAGCAGCTCAACCCTCAAAGCAGCTGGATTAGCTGAAGCATTGATAGCATTAGCATTCCTGCTAGAACGCTCACATGAGGATTCACATCACATCCTGCGGGAACCGAAACGGCATCAGAGACATTTCAGAAGGAGACTAAACCAGGTCCTTCTCACTTCCTGTAATTGGTCACGTGAGCTACACAAGGCCCCCCCTTGAAATCGAGGTAAATGTCGGACCTTCCCTTACAAGTTGAAGTTGTCCTGAACATTTTGACACTAAATCGACATTTTTCTGACTTGTAGATCCAGTGAAGAACAAGTTTGTTTGAGACTTGTCCAGCAATCGATCTCACAGTGTTAGCGATAGCGCCAGTGTAAAGGTCCCGCCCACTTAGGAGACCAGAACTGTTCCATTGTCACCCCACTGGAGCTGCTTTGAATGCGTTATCTTTTCTTATCTACTATCTTTGACTGCATATACAGTGCTCTTATCATTTTCCAGTATGATATACATGTTGTTTTTCTAATTGTATTGATTGATTGATTGATTGATTGATTGATTGATTGTCTAACAGGACTACCTGGCCCTCAAGGAGATGCCGGTCCACCAGGTGAGACAACACAAATGGTTTCATTTATTATTTTCATGTCACCGTCTAATCATGGATGACCTCAGTGAATTCAGTGTTCTCCATTATGAAACCCGCTCTCTGACTTTGACCAAACACCTAACTGTTCCTCTCCCACGGTGTGTTTTTAGGCAGGTACATCGAAGGCCCCAAAGGAGAAGAGGGTCCGAAGGGAGATGTGGGTCCGAAGGGAGACAGGGGTCAGGACGGAGAGTCTCTCCGTGGACCTCCAGGACACGACGGCCTTATAGGACCTCCCGGACCCCCGGGACCGCTAAGTACGCCTCATCATAGATTGTTACAGTCTTTGTTTAGTATTTAGTATTTTAATGTCTTTATCGTGGGGGTTGGCTTACGGAGCGTTGCATAAAGCCTCTCAAATGGTGTTCTTAGCCAAAATGTTGTCTATTATGACGCTATAGAGGCCACCGTAGTATTTAAGGAAGAGATATCCCTCATAAAATAATAAAAACGATATGGGTTTAACTGCAAGATAAACATGTCAAAGGAGTGACACTTGAATCCATTTGGAACTGAAGCTTATGTCATTGTGCCGTCTACCGAAGGTCTTTACATGTCAGAATGTAAAAGTGTGTGTGTGTGTGTGTGTGTGTGTGTGTGTGTGTCATTGCTACAGCTGACCCTGGTGCGTGTAACGTCGAGAAAGGAGCGCCAGGGCCTCCTGGTCCCCAAGGATTACGTGGAGAGCTGGGACAGAAAGGTGAGAGGAGACAGCTGAACGACTGGCCCCTTCCACCTGCCTGAATGAAATGAAGTATAGATTGCTGTAGACTGGTTAACATGAATGAACGAATCAGTGCGCGACACAATCATTTCTCGTCAACTTCATCGATATATGAACCATATTTGTCTCCTTGTCGTGTGAATGACGTGACTGTGTGGTTCGTCTCCAGGGGACAGAGGGGACACCTGTGTTGAATGTCAGGCCATCCCAACCCCTGGGCAACCAGGGCCCCCGGGCCCCAAAGGAACACGAGGTGAGAGAGGGTTGGTTTTAGGCAGATGTCCTGGTAGACAAAGCACACATACACACCTGGCAACTATCTGACCCTATCAGTGGTATTCATTGCCGAATGAATATGAGACAACTGTACAGACTGTCTGCCTCTGCTGTTTGAGTGTCAACAGGTGCAGTTGGTCCAAAAGAGACCAACTTATCTCACTGTCCCAAGACTTAAAGAACCAGTACAATGATGTAAACTCTGTCAGAAAAAGCTTATTGTGGAATGCTAATGTCGGGAGTGTAATTTTTTTCAGCTTCAGATGTTATCATTTGATTTGTTATAACTGTTTCAGGGCACCCTCTCTGAGCACAGCTAACTCTCAGTATGTTGAGGGGCCATGGCCCTCTGTTCATTGAAAGGAGATGTCAAGTTAGTGTCATAATACATGAAGCTTTCAAATGTAAACACATTCATGGGACCAGTGTGATGGGTTGCTATGGGAGATTAACATTGGCTAACGTTTGTGTGGCTAACGTGGCTAACGTGTGCAAGCAGGTGATAAATAAATTGTCACAGTTGCTGTGGATGCTTTTGAACCATTAAAATTAATTAAAGTGGAGCAAACTAGTTTCATTACTTGTTTGTGGACTAGCTAGCTGATATCCTTTACAACTACTGACAGATGACAAACTGACTCATGGGCGAATCAGGGTAACCAAATAGATGACGCAATCTTTTCAGGAACTAGATTGGCTATCTGAAATGGTTTGATTATGTTGACAACCAGGAGGATAGTTCCTCAAGGGGGTTTAGTCATATTTCCACGACACTCACGGCTATAACAACGTGGGTAACTTTACATTTACATGCCTTCTGTTAAACAATGCAACAAGATTGAAAAACACAATTTTCATTGTACTGGTTCTTTAAGAATTTTGACTGTATTTTGGGGGTATACCTATGGGTATACCTATTGTTATTATTGGAATACCTATATTATACCTACTATTATACCTTTATACATATTATTATTATTAGTGGTACCTATATTATCATTAGTGGCTAGCTATACCTACAGTATTATTATTGATGGAGAGCTGAGGAAGTAATCTGCAACTATCCCTTGTTTTCCTGGGCAGGATATCCCGGACCCGCGGGCAGCAAAGGAGATAAGGGTCAGCCTGGCCTTGCTGGCTCTCCTGGGAGGCCCGTGAGTAGGAGCCTGTGACCACATAGAGCCACTCACCCAGACAGGGTTCCAACCATAGCAAGATGATATAGAGCTCAATGTCGTCAGATCTCTACCGTGTTAATTAACACCGTCGATGTGGGCTCAGAAGAAGCTAATGGGAAAGAAGGAGGAAATAGAACAGGAGCACAACACAGCCGCCTATGCCGAGGGGAAATGTGCTTATTTTCAATCTCAGGAGAAATAGGAGGGTTTCTTATTTAGGTGATATCTGATTATTACTCCTAAAGGCACCTTAGTTTGAAATTGTTTGAGACCATTTGAGAATGATCTGTGAAGGCACTGAGCTCTCAACATTGCCTTACTGTAATCTCATATTCTCATTTGTACAGACACTTAATAGATCTAAATGATACTTATTTGAGAGAATTTAAAGATCTCATAGGTTTCTCAGAATGAAAAAAAGCACTTAGTCTCGTTTTGGTATGGAACATATTTCTCTTTTCTTTGTCTAGGACCAGTAAATGAGTTGTAAGCGAGATCTCATCTTAGATTGTTCTTTCTTGTAGGATTCTAATGGTCCAGCTCATGGAATTCCCACAAACCATATACCAACACAACTCCCAAAGGCACAATAGATGAACAGATGAGGCGTCTGGCAATCTGACACTGTTGTCCTGTCATCTTACCTGCAGGGTATTTCCGGGAGCCCTGGGTTGATGGGGGCACCTGGTGCTATCGGGGAACCAGGGGACATATCGGTAGCTCCTGGACTGAAGGGAGACAAGGGTCTGCCTGGTGCCAGTGGCTCACCAGGTCTACCAGGGGTGGATGGACTGCCGGGGAGAGAAGGCCTTCCCGGACAAGAGGGCCCCAAGGGAGAGCCCGTAAGGACGTCCGTTTGTGCTGCACTTTGTATCGTTTGTTGCTTGGAGAGTGGGTTGAAATGTCAGGATATGACATCATCCTGGCGCCTAAGCTAATGTGTCGGTGAAAATAACAGCAGAACTGGCAAATATCAAAAGAATAGGAATCAGTGTACTGGGCGACTTCTATATGAGCTTTTATGAGCAGCAAAAAAGAAAAAAAGAACACCTCAGCACTCGCTGATATACTCTTCACTCTGTGACGAATAAGCAACATGTCAGACAGATGTTTTAGTTTTTTTTTTCGGTGAAAGGCTTCACAGCCTGGACCTGAGCGCTGAGGAAGGCTGTTTGCTGAAGTGTCCGTTTGACATGCTGCTGCTTCTTTCTTAAATACCTTGGGTGAAGAGAATGATCAGCTAAGCCCACTGCAGACCAACCGCTGGCCATGATGCCTGGTTCCAGGGTCTATTCACCTCCTATACCACGGCGACAAGAAAAGGTCAACTGCTGAGGCAGAGTGACAGCGGTGGTGGGCGGGCTCTGATGTACCAGGAAACAGCAATGGTCATTTCACTGAAGCAGTTCACCACTGTTTGCTATTTGCTCCTGTTAGTCTGAGGTGCTGCCTTTCCTTTACCTCAAAAACTAAAGCTTTGACCTAAACATGAAAGCATTTTTTTTTTTATAGCCATTGGCATTGTCCAGGAAGAGAATGTTGGAAGTCTGGCAAACACTGTCAGCCCTCTTTCCATCCATCCCTCCTTATCTGTGTGTGTGTGTGTGTGTATGTGTGTCCTGCACCCAATTCTATTGATTTGAAGACTGGAGTTGAGCATGGCCTTTTTCAATTTTATTGCAGCAACCACTTTGAGGCCCCTACGTGGAGGATTTTGTCATCAATCATTGTCAAATTCAATGTCCATACCTTGGCAGGATTACCGCAAAAACATGATGATGAGAATGGTTGAGAATTGATGAGTCCATTGGTAGCCTCTATCTTGTATTTATATTTTGTGCCACTGGGTTGGATCCACAGGAGTTCTACTGAACTGCTTTATGGCGCAAAGGAAGCCTTTCCAAACAAAACTTGCTTTACCAACAAAAACAACTTCACGTTCACGGTTAGCAGGGGCTGTTAACCCTCTCCTTGCTTCTTCAGAACAAATCCAATGAGGGGAATTGCCAGGGGGCAGGAACAAACGGCAACAGGAAGCAACAGCATTTATGGGAAATATGGTCTCAGCTTGAGAATCATTCATCATTTGTGATCATTTGTTTACATTAATTATATCCCCAAACAATATTTTACTTATTATGGATTCACCCTGACCGCTGCTGGGCAGATCCTACATGTGAATGTGATAACTCGAGTAGCTTTCATTCTAATCTTTTCAGTGCACATTCATGACCCCTAGGGGAAGAACCCTATTCATTTTGGTGACCCCATGAACTTTCCTCTAGCACCACCATCAGGCCAAACCTTCAATTTTGAAATGAGTGTATCTCCTGATCGGCTCGCCATACAGTCATGAAACTGATATCCAGGACTACAATTTTCCTATGAAGAATTAGGTCCATATTGGAATTTCCATCATTTGAAAAACAAAAAATGACTGCGAGATCCAATCAAATTTCAGAAAAACGCATTGTAAGTTATTTGTTACTTGTGAACACACTGATTTTCACCAAACTTGACAAATATGTTTGCCTTACAATGGCAAGGAGGCCTGTGAAGTTCTAAGTCATCTGGCCTCATGGTGGCACTATTCTCATAAAACTAAAAACATGAACTACTCCTCAACGGCTCAGATTAGGGGCATGGTCAAAAGGTGGATTGAGAATTTGGGCCGTTCAGGGATATACCTGCTGTCAGCCACCGACAACAAATGTCTACTTATACCAACTAATTTGACAATGATATATGATATTATTCAATGAAGAGATATTATTGCAGAGAATTCTATATGTAGGGGCTTTAAATGTGGTTGGTTAAGCACAGTGCAGGCATCGGCACAGTATACAGATCAGTGGACTGACTGGTTCATCGGTCTCGCTCGCAGGCCAAAGAAGGCATCAAGGGCGACCGTGGTCTAAATGGGGACCCAGGTCGCATCGGGCCCCCAGGAGAGAGAGGCCCTCCTGGTGTGCCAGGGTTTGGTCGTCCAGGAGAGCCCGGAGACCAGGGCAGCCCTGGAAGACCAGGCCATCCAGGAGCCCCTGGACAGCCAGGTACAGTAGGCATGGATTCAGCAGTGGAGACACAGACCCCCCCCACACACACACACTCTCTCTCTATAGTTTACCTTTGTTGATGTTTGCATACTTTACCTCCGTCAGGTGTGAAAGGAGAGCCAGGTAAAGGTGTGAGCGTGCCTGGACCCCAGGGCGTCCCCGGACCTCGAGGAGAGACCGGCTTACCTGGACTTCAAGGTGAACATCAGCTGTGCCAAAACATACCCCATCCACTGTCGTGTATCACAGTGCTTGCTGTTCAGATAGTCACTATTCCTTGCTGTTCTGAAACAATATTTTGATATTATATTGACACTGGCAAAGTCATAGGTCCATGTAATAAGATTGCAATTAACTGTAGCACCAGCATGGTATATCAGCACCTAAATGAGGTGAAAAAGAATTATTTCTGGAATCGTAATTATTATCTCATGTCTACAGAGCCCCCCGAGTCAGTGAAAATGGAGGCCAGTTGACAGCTGTCCTGCTGTGGTCTGGTCTCATATGCAGTTCGTCTTTGTCCCCAGGTGACAGAGGAGTGCAGGGAGACCATGGACACCCAGGATTCCCAGGACAGAAGGGGGACCTCGGGCTCCCTGGAATTGGACTACCCGGGCCACCGGGGCCTAAAGGTTTGGCAGAATAGCTCCTTGTTGTACTTTGCCTTCCTCGTTGTCTTCTCCATGGCTATTCTACAGATTGTGTGCATGTTCACCCATGGGTCAGCGGGGTCAGTTGGTGAAGTGCTGATGTATATTAGAACTCTTCGGCTAAAGCTCATACCATATACTCATGACGATGTGGGTTTGTTAAGTTTGTCTTCGTGAGAAGTGGGAACCGGATAGTTTCCCATGTAATGACCTTGGAACTCTGGCCTCCTGGTGTTCAAGTGCTCAGGTCGGAAAACGTGATGTAGGCTACGGTGGCTGCTAGCAAGCACCGAGCCACCAGAGGTTGCTACTGATGTTTGCAGTTACAGTTTGTTGCTCGATTGTATATTCCACTTACTACAGCAGAGCTAACAACAAAAAGCATGTAGCATACCCAAAAGACACACAATAAAAAATTGAGACTAAGAATGCCACCATGTTAATGTGACATCAAATACGTCAAGTTGGAGATATCAGAGCTCTACGAAAACTTTCCCACTTGGAGGTCCTAATCTGTTGTGTTTTGGTGGCTTGGAAACTGTTCAGACGTTTCATGAATGCAGCTTTAGGCTCAGCCCTTTCATCGTATGACATCCCCTCTCCCATCTCCCACCTTCCATGTCACCCTCTCTAATGGAAACTGTCGAATAACACAGAAATGCCTTGAAGAAAATCTAATCTACATCGGTTGATAACACAGATCATCATAAAGGCTGTTACTCAGAAGGAAACATTGCTCTGTGTTGCTAGGATACTCTGGCATCCCTGGAGCCCCAGGGCTGCCAGGAGAGCCCGGTAGACCAGGACAGGACGGTTTCTCAGGAAAGCCCGGTGTGCCTGGTCAAAAGGTATGTATTGGTTTGTGTGCTGGTCGGTAACAAGTAACAAGGATACACAGTGTCACACTGGTAGATATGAAGCTAACTGGGCTTACATGAAGCACAATGCATGTGACCTGCCACTAGGGGCAGAGTAGCTAAACGTGAGTGAGTGACTGACTGAATGAATGAATGAATGAATGAATGAGTTTGTGACGTTGCCAGTCTATGAGGTGCTTTGTATCTAATAGAACGATTAACAGTGATCTAAAATATGAGCTGCCACATTACTTTTGGGTCTGTTTTGACATCCTCCACTCAGACATTTCAGTCTAATGATTGTTATCACCAGTGTGGAGAAGTGAACCAGTGGTTTCCTGTGTCTCCTGTAGGGTGAACCAGGGCGAGGTCTACCAGGGCCCAAAGGCCTCCAGGGACCCCCAGGAGTGACAGGTTTCCCTGGGGACAAAGGCAACATCGGGCTAGCTGGTATTCCTGGGAGAGAAGGCGACACAGGATTTCCTGGACCTCAGGGAGTCAAAGGTAGTGTGTTTACTACAACCACATGCAAAAAAGCAGATGCTTTTGTGTAATCAAATCTATATTTCAGCTAACATGATGCATTGTTTGATGGTTTTTAGTTTACAGTACACTCCATGATTGTGGTGTCCCACACTACTTTTAATTCATTGGATTTAAGAAAAAAAAATGTCTGTCTGAAATGCATTATCTGCGTCTTTGACACAAGGACTGACTCTGCCACAAGTGACTAAAGTGGTTATTATATGCAGCTAAATTGCATATATCAATTGATGAAATGTAAAGAGAGATGTTTTGATACGTTGTGGCTTGCAGGTGGAAAATAGAAGAAGCTACAACTGTGTGTCATTGTCATGGTTGCACTTTGGCACAAACCACTGAATCACATTGTCGACTAAACTTGAAGCAGCGTTGTAGCTTAGCCAATGTTACATAGTTAGCCTTTTTATAATGTGTCTAAGCAAACAAAATGGCAACAGACACGCAACTGAATGATTAACCAAATGTGGGTGTCTCTAGTGATGACAGCTGTTCCTGAAAGTTGTGATGGTATCAAATGAATTTGCCGCATATAGGTTAAGAAAGTTCCAAAAAGCTTATTTTCCATACAAGTCAAGTTGATTGTTATACAGATGGTTTACAGATGGTTTGCTTGCAATGACAGACCTAAGAACAGCAGCAGCTCAACTAGCGCAAACCAGTCAAAGGACAGGAGTATGTAGAGAAGCAACGAATGCGTGACAAATCAAGACACAAGATAAACGCTGGACATGCTTTTATAAAATGGAAAGGTAAAATAATTTTCCAGTGATGCAGAAATGGACACTCTCATTGTGTAAGTAGTTAAGCCAAAGATACTATAATGTCACACATTACAGGCAGTGAGAATGAGAGAGGTTAGCCTCCCTTTGAAAGGTCTCTGATTAGGCTAATCAAGCTAGGTAAGCTAGCTCGCTAATGTTTACAACTCTGAAATACTGTAAACTTTATGAGTTGTCTAAGCTGATCAGTTAGTCTCGCAAAGCCAGACCTATCCACACACTCTGTACCAGCACTGGAGAAAGGTCTGGCTGAACCCATTATCATTCCGCTGTAGGGGAAAAACCACTCTGGCTTGCTTGTATTTTTTTTTTTTTTAAAAAACCAATCACAATCGTCTTGGGCAGCTCTAAGCCCAGGATGCAGCGATGATGTGCTTGCAGAATAGTGTCGGAGGAAACTTGTTTTGCTGGAACATTTGCACGTGGGGACACTGGGGAGGCGAGCCCTGGCCCTTAAATGACGAAATCCCCACAAAAGAAAACGCTAACTCTGCCTTATTGCATGATCCAAATCTTAATTAAAACTTGCCATTTTCAGTGTGTAGGTTGCTAGCTCTGAGGTTGTTGTTGTTTCACATAGCGATGGGGATTTTGAAAACAGTAACACACAGATAGTGGAAGGGGAGGAGAATTCTGACTGAAATAGTCGGCCAATGGTATTCTTATACCCACAGTCTATATCCTGTGAGACAGACGAGTGATCAGTTGACTTGCTCTGTCCTCTCTCTAGCTTTCTGTGAGGGAGGGGCCACAAACCACAAGAACAAAGTTGTCATTTTAATGTTAGTGTTGTGATACCTAAAATGACAAAACAGCTGAGTGGTGCTTTAAGGTCTATTCTTATAGCAGTAATTTTTCTTTATCTCTCTCTGGCCTCCACCTTTAGGTGACCCTGGTCCTCCAGGGCGTGTTGGATCGATCGGCCCACCAGGCCCCCCGGGAGAAGGGAAACCAGGATCCCCGGGACCTCAGGGACCACCTGGAGAGCCTGGACCATTCGGTGAGCAGAAACCCAGCACCAACTCCGGCATGCAAATGTTACTTTTGAAAAAAGAAATGAAAAAAAGAAATAGATGTCTGATGCTTATCACTGCTGTCTGATCCACATAATCGCTGTCGATGCAAAAACATTTTATCTCCAAAACCTGATTTTTACATTGATGATCATGTTGGGTTTTTCTTTATCCTACAATGGGTTTTAAATGGGTTACATGAGCTCTGTTCGGTAATGAAGCACCCATAGTCCATTAAAGACCACGCAAACCTTCGATTCGACTAAAAAACAAGACAATCGCCAAAGCTGGCATCGACGAGATTCCTTTCACACCACGGCATGGATAACGCTCACTCTGCCAACCGTCATCCCTACGCAGGCCGGGACGGTGTGAAGGGTGAGAAGGGGTACCCCGGGGGTCCTGGCCTGGACATGCCCGGACCTCAAGGAGAGAAAGGAGATTCAGGATTCCCTGGATTGCCCGGGTCTAAAGGCCTGCCGGGCCGATCGGGCCACGCGGGCAGGGATGGGTTCCCTGGAGGCCAAGGTGAGACTGACAGACTTGCATCTACAACGAAAAAAAAAGGATGGAGAAGAAGAGATGAAAATTAGACCAATGAAATATCGTTTAATGGTCACTTGATGTAATCTGTGTGTGTGTGTGTGTGTGTGTGTGTGTGTGTGTTTCCCAGGACCTAAAGGAGAGATGGGGGTCATTGGGACTCCAGGTGTACCAGGTCATACGGGCCCACCAGGAACACCTGGCACTCCTGGTCAGAGAGGTGAGAAGGAAGTTCGGAAACACAGAAACCAGTTTTGCAGACCTCATAATCCCCAGTACCCGCAAATGTTTCTCTTTATGGACCCCACTGATAGAGACCATCATGTGTGCTTTGTACTATACTTCTTGTTTATCGGCTTTACTGTAGGTTGGCTTCACATGGTGCAACTCGAATGGATCTTCAGTTACGTTCGACTCGCTAGCAGAACCAACCAGTTCAATTAAATTAAATTAAATTAAATTAATGAATTGAACCCTTCAGACAAAGAACTGTAGTATATCTCTGTTCTGAAAAAGGTTTTTGGACAGCCCATGTATTTGCATTTGTGAAGTCAGTCCAAATCACTTGGAGTGTGTAAATGTGATGTATCACAAGAAAGTACTCAAACTCTGTTGTCTTTAGCTATATATACACAACACTCTCAACTTACCATCTTTAGATAATGAAGTTTGAAAACATTGTTCATCTGAAAACTTAAAAAGGGAATTTGCTTTGAAATAATAATTCGGAATATTCAGTCGGGTATACAGTACACTGTTGTGTTGTGTAAAGCCAGCATTAGGGCATTTCTTAATGTGATGGGAAATTAGGTCATATCTTCTTCTTCTCCTTCTCAGGTGACCCTGGTATTACTGGACCCAGAGGGGAGTTTGGCGAGTCTGGTCCCAAAGGAGAGAGGGGAGAGCCGGGTCTGCAGGGCCCTCCTGGGAACATGAGCGAGGTGGACATGGAACACATGAAGGGCGAGAAAGGAGACCTTGGAGACAGAGGTGGGACACATAAAAAGCTGTGGTAGTGCATGGAGCATCTGTGATCAAGATGACTGCAGAGTAGACCACTTTGACATGGCTGATACAGAAAGATTGGCTGATAACTGTTTGTGATGGTACACACAGATGGTGCACACAAAAATGTGGGTTTTGTACCCATAATGAAGCAACCATCATCCCTTAGGCAGGAGGCTGCGGCAACAGAGAGACATCCTTAAACTCAAAACCTTACCTGCCTCAAAAATACCTCCCTAGCAGTTGTGATATCACTTTGACATCACAACTCCTGAAATCCAGACTTTGGAAACCGGAAATATCCGCGCAGCATTGCAATTTCCAGTCTGGAGAGCTTACACCTACTGTATGTTTGCCTAAGGCTCCTCTGCTAAATTAGATGTTTCCAGACATTTGACTTGTTCCATGATTATGCAACTTCTGTAGTTTTAAGACATTTACTTTAAACAATAATTATTTTTTGTTGTTGTTGCAATTATCTCGTTAAACGAGTCATATTATCATGACACTAGCACAATGTCTTGAGACGAGCGAAATCACCTGCAAATCCAGCAAGAAATGTTTTTCCTGAACATATCTTGAAATAAATTGTATGAGTCTCAATACAGGATGAAAAAAAATCCCTTGCTGAGCTTGTGTTTCTTTGTATGTGTGAAACCTGTGTCGGAAAAGTGGTTCCCTGAGACCCAGGATCATTAAATCATGCTAGTGCTTTTCTCATGTGAGCTACCATACCAGAAAAAAAGGCCCACAGTTATTTTGGATTCTGACACAGTTTTTAAAGAACTGCTGACTTGGATTACAGGCATGTAGATCACTTGGAGCCAATCTCAAATGTTTGGTTTTTCAATCCTGTCTTTCCCCTCAGGTGACCCTGGGTTTTCCGGAGAGAAGGGCTACCCCGGGCAGCGTGGAGACCCTGGGGTGCCAGGGAAGGATGGAGAGCCTGGTCAACCTGGCCAACCAGGTGGGAAACCTGTGAAAACGTAACCTTTGACCTCACTCTTACTGTATGTAGAGTAGTGATAGGGTAATGTGTTACTGTAATCACACTGCTTTTTCCTGTAACAAAGTAATGCAAGACATTACTGTTCAAATTTCAGTTACTGATCTAATGAATGGGTTGATGCTTGTGTTACATGTGTTATTGTCTCATCTGTATGTTAAAGGACGAGACCAGTCTAATTTTGACCTCTCACCATTACCAGAAAGTGTCCTTTTTAACAAGATTTGAGTGCATATGTGTATAAAGTGTATGTTTTGGTAGATCTCAGCCTGCCTTTGACACTGCCACTGATGTTGAAAAGGGTTGAAAATATGCTCCATGAAACTTGAAAGTCGCTAGGCATGGGTAATTTACCCTTGTGAAAATCACTATTTTTGCTAACGTTACTGTATTACTCTACTACAAGCCATTCAAATCCGCGCAGCAACCGGAAGCACTCGGGAGACGATAACAAATGCAATGCGGAAGTTTGACGTGCAACCGACATTTAAGTGTGAAACGCAAACGTTTAGTGCAACGAGTAGTGTAACTATAGTCAGTGCATTTTCACTGCTATCTAGATAGAGAGCTCGGTTCATATGTTTGAACTTCACATTCACACCCGTCTGGTTGTTTGACTGCACACAGGTGAGAAAGGTGACCCAGGTGTTCCCGGAGACCCCGGCAGTGTTGGACAACCTGGACAGAAGGGCAACGTGGGGGAGATGGGAATACCAGGTAGAATACTGTATACTGCATGATCCCAGATGGGAATACCAGGTAGAATACTGTATACTGCATGATCCCAGATGGAAGTACCAGGTAGAATACTGTATACTGCATGATCCCAGATGGAAGTACCAGGTAGAATACTGTATACTGCATGATCCCAGATGGAAGTACCAGGTAGAATACTGTATACTGCATGATCCCAGATGGAAGTACCAGGTAGAATACTGTATACTGCATGATCCCAGATGGAAGTACCAGGTAGAATACTGTATACTGCATGATCCCAGAGCCTTCCGAGAGTACACAACGTCATCCTGCTAGAGAAAAAAATGTCTATCATGTGGAGACCAACCGGGAGGTCAACTCCAATATACAGTATATGTGTGTGTGTGTGTGTGTGTGTGTGTGTGTGTGACTTACAATCCTCTCCTGTAACCATAGAGCAGATGTATTGAGTGTCCTCAGGGCCAGAGAAAGTTCACGTGTCACAAGAGAAACATTTTGTTCAGTGGGGGAACCGCGTTTACAGCTCAATAAAGCCACAATAAAGCCGTGTTAATATCCTGACTATGCGTGTGCGTGTGCGTGTGCGTGTTTGTGTCTGTGCGTGCGATCATGCAGGCCCGAGTGGTCCAAAGGGCACCAAAGGAGGAGTGGGTCAACCGGGCCATCCGGGGTTCAGAGGCACTGATGGAGACAAAGGAGACAAAGGGCTGCCTGGAGAGCCGGGTATAGGCTTCCCAGGACCGCCGGGGGAGAAGGTATAACTCACCTCCCATAGCGACCATTTTGTGACCTTTCCGTTCCAGACCTCTCTCCACCTCCACCCCTCCTCCTTCCTTCTCCTCCTTACTGTCACCCTGCTTCACCTTCTTTCTCTCTCTACCGTTTAATCAACCACTCTCT
>OMKL01030273.1:1418-14495 GCA_900302295.1 Parasudis fraserbrunneri
ATCCTAGAAAGAAGGAAAGAAGGATAGAAAGAGAGAGAATTGTCATACAAAACTGTGATTCAAATCTTCATGACATCTGTGCAGGAGTATGAAGCCAACGTTGATAAATACAATGGTACCCTTGAAGATGCTGGGGCTACTGTTGCCAAGAGGCATCATGATTCCACACTGGCTGAGGCTGTGGAGAAACAGGTAACACTAAAATGCTTATTATATTTTCACAAAAATAAATAATTCATTATTATGTCTTCAAATTCATTAATAGATCAAAATAGCCATTGATGTTGATGGAGGCTGTATGCCATTTTTTGCTTACAGGAAAAAGCCCTGGTGAATCGCTATGCTGAAACATCAGCTGAAAATAACCAGCGCCTCAATCAGATGGGCTTGGCTAAGAGCCTAATTGCACAAGTAAGATGGCATTGCATCTACTTGGTCCATAAACATTTTTCTTGTGCTATAATCTTTTGACAATATATTCACTTATTTGTTCATTCCTTTTGACATTCATGGTATATCTATTTTTCCTTTGCAGAATGAAGAGAAGGTTCAACTAGTGGCACACCAACAAGTGCAGCTTGAAAGCCAGCAAGGAAGTGCCACTGAAGTAGATGGTCTGAAGAATGAATTGGAAGAGGAGAAAGATAGGTATGTCCATGTCGAGACAGAACTGAAAACATTCAAAGACAGGTTCCTGTCACTCAAGAGTCGTAGAGGGGTGGAACGGGTTGAAGAGAAAGAAGTCCTGCAGTACTACCGTGACCCTAAACTAGAGAGCGATTTGGACGAACTTCAAAGAACACTGCATGAAGAGGCCCTGAAGCGCAGCACCACCCAGGGTGAGATTGAGGTGGTCAACAAGAAAATCACGATCCTGGAGGATACCCTCAAAAACACCCCGCCCAAATTGGTGACCAGAGAGGTGACAGAGTTCGAGAGAGATCCACAGCTGGATATCGAGGCAGCCAAGTTGAAAGATGAGATATCAAAGATAAAAGATGACGTTCAACTGAGAGACGGGGAGACCATTCAGATGAAGACCGAGGTTAACTTTCTTCAGCAGAAGAAGCCCCCTATCAAGGAAAAGGTGGTGAAGAAGGAGGTTGTGAAAGTGGAGAAGGATCCAGAAATGCTGAAAGCAGTGAAAACATTTGAGACGGAAATTTCCGACGAGGGCACTAAGAGCAAGCTACTCAATGATGAAATCTTCCAGACGAGGAGCCAAATAAATGCTCTGGAGAGAATCATTCCAACTGTACAGCCTAAGATCATCACCAAGGAAGTAAAACAGATAGAACAAGACCCTGAGCTAATCAAAGAGTGCAAGAGGATTCGATCATCCCTCGAGGACGAAAAGATTGAAAACAACACCATAACCAAAGAGCTTTCAGACCTCCAACATCGCTACCGTGAGGTACAGGACTGGAAGCCAAGGATAGAAGTAAAGGAAATCGTTAACGAGATCTACCGGATAGACCCAAACACAGAGGTGGAGTTAAAGCGTCTGAAGAGAGACATACAAGACACGGGCAAGCTGAGCTCTGACCTTGAGAGGCAGATCACCTCTGTCACATCTGATCTGGATGTCATACGTTCAGAGAAGCCCAAAGTGGAGCTACAGGAAGTAATCCAAGAGGTGGTGAAGGAGGAGAGAAGCCCTGAGAATGAGAGAGAGATTCGGAAGCTAAATGACCAACTGAATAATCTGTGCAGCACTTACAGTTCCATTCAGGATGAGCTGAGACTCCTAAGGAAAGAGAGAGATGAATGGAAGGCTGAAAAGTCCAAGGTAGAGACCAAGGTCATCACCAGAGAAGTCATCAAGTATGAAGATGATCCACTACTGGAGAAAGAAGCTGACCGCTTGAGAAGGGAGGTTCGTGAGGAGGCACAGCTTCGGCGCACCACCGAGGAGATGGTGTTTGACTTGCAAAACAAATACATCCTGCTGGAAAGGCAGAAACCAGAGGAGAAAGTGGTTGTACAGGAGGTGGTGCGCCTACAGAAGGACCCTAGGCTGATGGTAGAGCATGAGAAACTTGGCAGAAACCTTGATGATGAAATAAAGACCCGTCGCCAGCTAGAGCTGGAGTTGCAGCAGCTGAAAACCAAGGTGGAGGATAAGGAGCGGATTCTGGCACAGAGTGATGAGCACCAAAAGAGGATTCAAGTGGAGGCTGAATTGAGAGAAATAAAACTGCGCATCAGACAGCTAGAGAATGCTCCACCTCCTGTTGAGGAAAGCATTGTCGTAGAGGAGGTCCTGAAGGTTGAGAGAGACCCGAAATTGGAGAGGATGACAAATGGCCTTCGCTCAGACATGGACAAAGAAACAAATGACATCCTTCGTCTCCAAAGAGACATCAGAAACATCAACGTCAAGCTCGAGATCCTACAGAGGGAGAAATCGGGCGAGAAGACAATATATAAGGAGGTTGTCCGTGTTGAGAAGGACCAGGCTGTAGAAGCAGAGAGAGAGCGACTGAGGGAACAGGTATCCGAGCAGAGATTTGCCAGGCAGGACCTGGAGGATGAAATAAAACGCCTCTCTGACAAAATCAACCTTCTTAGGACCACCAAATCCAGCAGTTCCAGAGAGGAAACCAGCCTAATTTTGAACAGAGACTCCCTACAGAGAGAGAGGGACAAGCTCAGTCATGAACTCAAGAACCTTGAAGCTAAGAAGCACGACATTGGCCTGTCATTCCAGCAACAGTCCAAGCTGATGAGTGAGAGAACACAGATGAGCAGGAAGAAGAGCATCAAGATGGATTCGGACATGCAGCGTCTAGAGAGTGAGATCCTAGATGAGAAGGACAAGATCCATGAGAGGGACAACAACATCAAAGACCTTAAGCTGAGCCTGGCAAAAGAAGAGAGTGCTGAGACAAGAACCAAGGAGACAAATGTCTCTACAAAAATCACCATTTTGGATCCAGAAACAGGCAAAGACATGTCTCCATATGATGCCTACCTACAGGGCTTGATCGATCGTCAACAGTACATCCACCTACAGGAGCTTGAGTGTGATTGGGAGGAAATAACCTCCATGGGACCTGATGGTGAGACATCTTTACTGCAGGATCGCAAGAGTGGCAGGCAGTACCCAATCAAGGATGCCCTGAGGGATGGTAGGCTAACACAATATGACCTGCAAAAGTACAAAGATGGCAAAATGCCTATCTCAGAGTTTGCCCTGCTGGTCGCAGGAGAAAATAAAAAGGAGCCAAAATTCAATTCAGTCATCCCAAAGTCTACCTCTAAACCCACCAAAGCAACTGAAATTTGTCCCATTGCAGGAATAATGGATACAAACACAGATACATGCTATACAATACGTAGCGCCATGATGCGGAAACTGATTGATAACACCACGGCCCAAAGGCTTCTGGAGGCTCAGGCAGCAACAGGAGGCATCATCGATATCAACAACAAAGAGAGATACCCAGTCCACAGGGCAGCAGAGAGAGGCCTGATTGATAGCAGTCAACTGCAGAGGCTACTCAATGCCCAGAAGGCCTTCACTGGTGTTGAGGACCCCATGACCAAGGAGCTTCTGTCTGCAGGAGAAGCTGTCCAGAAAGGGTGGATGCCCAAGGACACCGCCATTCGCTACATGGAGGCACAGCACCTGACAGGAGGGCTTGTGAATCCCACCACTGGAGAGCGAGTGAACACCATCGATGCCCTTGGGGCCAGAATGATTGACAGCACCATGATGAGGGAGCTTCAAGCTGACACAAATTACGCCAAGGAGATTATGGACCCGCTCAAGCTGGAGAGAATCAGCTACAAGCAGGCTATGGATCGCTCAAAGATAGACCCACAGTCAGGTTTACCAATGCTGCCTGCCTCCTCTAAAGAGTCTGGTTACGCCCCTCTGTACGCTCCTCATTCTAGTAGATACTCAAGATTCTAGACATGTTTACTGCATGCTTAGAGAGTATCATGGTCTCTGGGGTGATTCATGACGAGATATCATATCAGATTAATGACATATTAGATTGTACAAACTTCATTAAATGAAATTAATATTTACTACTACATTTAATATAATGTAAATTTTTGACTCAGGAAAAGTCTGACTCTACTGCAATGCTCACTGTCCAGCCAAAATTATTGCTGCTGAGTTGCTTTTGTTTACCAAACTGTGGGCATATATATATATTTTGATCTAATGAAGAAAAAAAAAAGAAATATGAAGAGTTTCATTACAAAATGCTATGTATCCATTCTGAAATAAAAGGTACTAAGTGAAAATTTCTACATATATAATAATTATATCCACAAATGTCTCCATTTTGTCAGCAATTATCTTAAGAAAACTATATCTATATATATATATATATATATATATATAGGTATAGCTTTAATAAGTATGACAATAAGTATTCAAAATGAGATTCACTTTGATGCCAATAACCATTTTAGAAGTAAAGGTCTAGCTGTTTTCAAATGGTATATAGTATTTAATTTTGGAATGGAACTCCTCATAAAGAGAGGTTTGTGTTATTTTATCCTTGATATTCTTTGTTTTATTAGGGATATTGGGACATGGTGCAATGTATTTACCAATATATGATCATTACTGTGTTACTTAGGGGATTTCCCCGTCACTGTTCACTTTAAACTCAATTGTGTTTGATACTTTATGAATAAATGAATGAATAAATAAATAAATAAATACTAATAAAGCTAAATGACATTGTCACAGTGTGTGGACTTTCTCATTCACAATGCATTAAGAGAGGATCAGTATAACAAAATATGGAAAAATATATAGTGAATTTATTTTTTTAAAGCTTTACATAAAAGTGTGTAGCACTATATTACTTTCTATATAACACAGCATACAAACAACTTCCACAAGTTTTATCATTTGTCTGAAATGAACCGCAGTTGACAAATATGAACATTCTTCTGACCCAACTCATACAACTGACCCAACATTCATGAAATCTACCATAAGTGTGTCAGGAGGAAAAGGGTGTGCTCCTTAGCTCATATTACATGACAAATAATGGGCATTACTCCACACAGTACAGCTGTACATTTTGAATAATAGTATGCATTATTAAAGGATTCAGGATTTGGTTTTTTTTACGTTCTAACTGAGGTATCTATGATAAAGGCATTCATTCAATATTTAAGTGCCACATTGATAACAGTCTAAACGTACAATTATATAACGACTAGGCATAATAGCATCCCACCTAATCAAATGGCATTGAAATACTGATTTTTTTTGTTTTTGTATGACAGATGACTCAACATTTTGGAAAAATCTACACCATCAACAAAACTGCACCGTCATGTAACAGCTGATTACACATGTGGTTACACATACTATTATTTCTCCATAGACCAAGTATTAAAATATCGGAGCCAATTCAATGATTTTGGGCAGAACAGCCATAGACTGCAACCAACAAGCTTAAAACTGATACAGTCAAAATCTGCCTCAGCCCAGACCTTTTGAGTAAGAGTACAGATCTACGTAGCATTAGACTTTGCCATTTAGAATTAATGACCTTATCATATAAATACATGGTTGTCAATCTCTCTTTTTTCACATTTAAAAAAGGAGTACCCAGTACTGAGTACAGTGTTGTATACTGTAAATCCCAGTATCGGCACGATCATACACGAGGAAAAAGCGAAATATCATGAGCTGCTGGTCAAGGAACAACATGTGTTAACACAGAGATATAAATATAACCACTGGACAATTTAATTTGAATTTAAAAAAGTTAAAGGGACATTTTTGTTTGACTCTTACATTTGAGACAAATCTCAAGGTGTGCCTAAGCTCACTCCATGCCACTCCCTCCGAACACAGGTTGAGAACCACTGATATAGACCTGTCCTTGACTCTAGGTATGTTGATCATACTGTAGAAAGCTTTACGAACACGGACCCTTGTCAGGTAGGGGCAGCAGGCAGTTGAGCATCAGTCTCTTTGCTATCCCTCTGTTCGAAGTAGCTCCTCTGTTCATTGATGGCTTTCTGTAGAAGGGCTAAGTTCACTCCGTCAACACAGTTTAGTACACGGGCACGGACCATCACCCCACGCCCTGCTGTTAGGAAAATGAGAAGAAGCTAAATAAGTAATAATTATGATAATGGTAATGATGGTATAGCCTATATATACTGTATACAACATGTGAGTAGGTATTAGGCACATTTTATTGTAGGGCCCTGCATGACAGGAGTAACGTTACTATCTTTTTTCTTTTTTTTTTATATAAATGATCTTGGGTGTCAGGGTGAAAGTAATTTAAATTTGGGTCCTGGGCTGAAAAAACCTGTGAAACAGTGATTGATGCTTACAGTAGTTTTTAGTTCTAGAGACAGCTAATGTTTCCGCATTTACATTAACCATATAGAATAATGTACAAAACTATGGAAACGTTTAATGTTGATGCAGAAGAAAATGACTTGTTCAAACATTTTTATTTGAGATCTCATGACTCAGAATTCATAAAAAATAGAAAATGATTTTGGGAAATAAAGTTAATTTAGGTGGAATTCCTCTTTCATCATAGACATTTACTTTTCCTCCTGTCAACAACATTTGGTGAAAGTATGACAAACAAGACATTGGCATTAAAGGGCCATATCAGTCTATTTGACATATGGGTTCCAAATCATTCTTGCCTTGATACAAAATTGAAGGCATCATTCTGTTTTCATAATCTTTCACCGTTACTGAAAATGTTGGTAGTTATTTTCTGCTGATTCACACCTGCAAATAGCTTCTAGTTTATCTGAAAATGTGTCTTAAACACCACACAAACCCATGAAAGTCACCACATCTGACTACAATGCCATGCCAACATCTGAGGTGCATTTATTTTCCTGAAAAAGTTGCTCTATTGTGCCATAATACAGTGTCTAAAAAGGAAGAAGAGGAATTCTTCCTGAGATACTGTATTATATCACAATTGCAAAACCTTTCAGAAAACAAGTGACACATAAGATGCTAGCATGGCATTGTAGCCAAATGTGGTGACTTTCTTCAGTTTATGTGGTGTGGAAGATACATTTTCAGATACACTGGAAGCCAATTGCAGTGGTGAATCGGCAGAAAATAACTACCAAATTTTTCAGTAACGGTAAAGGATCATGAATAAAGAAGGGTGCCTTGATTTTTGACTTGGAACCCACATGTCAAAAAGACTGGTATGGTTCTTTAAACCTAACAAACAGAGGTTATGGAGTTCTACATTCAATAGACTTCTGTTCTGACTAGCCCCTGCATAGCTTTGGAGATAGTGTTTTGAAATTTGTGTACTTTGTGTAGTGTTGTGGCGGTTGCAATTTCATGATTAATTGTGTAGTTTTTCCACAATATTAACTTTTGTGGCACAATTCTCTGCCGATAATGGCTGATCCTTGTTTCTTGGTGACATTGCTTCTTACGTACGTGGGGAGGTCAGGCCATTTCAAAGTAAAAAAAATTATAATAATAATAAAATAAAAAGAGCGAAAGTAGCATGTATCAAACATGGCAAATAACCCATGGAGCTTTTACTTTGACACTTTGTTTCTTCTGACATCTTCCGTGTGAAAACCCTCAGCCTAGTATTGTGCAATTTAACAGCGAGGTAATCGACCACGGAGCAACTTCTATGGACGCTGCAACCAACTACCCCCAAAGGAGCTGCACAGGATGAGCCAAACATTGAACAGTAGCTTTGGAATAGTGTCCGTCCACATTTCACAACACTATCTCCAAAGCTACGCAGGGGCTATATTCGGACCCAGCTCTGGTAGAGTAGGACGCTTGAATCAGATGTAGCAGCAAAAATCAAAGCATTGACAATCACAACCAGAGATGAGTAGACTTATCTTTCCCTATTTCCTCCAGTGAAACTGTTACATGTGTGCCCGTGCACGCATTCACACACACGCATGCATGCACGCATACACACACACAAAGCCAATAATTCAGGTGAATAAATACAATTGGGGCCTTACCCTCAGCATTTTCAAGTTCACCCAGAACTATATATTGGGCCCCAATGATGGGGACAAAGGGCTCCACAAATGTGGTTTGGATGACCACCTGGTGCTGTGTTGAGGCATGCTGGGCTGACAGAGTGGCCTTCGACTCCGCAGGCTGGTAAGACACAAGTCTGGAAGATGAACAAGTGTTAGGCAAAAACTGGTAAGCAGGGTGCACTTGTGAGTAATAACGATGTTGACAAAGATGACAATGATGATGATGAGATAGAATTATAAATGGATAGAAAGCACACTTCTGCTCACTGATTATATGTATCATGGTAATCTCCTTCGGTACCGCTAAACAGCTGCTGTAATATTTTGATGAAGCTTTCAAATGAATGACCATATAGAGAGTGCACGAACCTCAGAAAATGGAATGTTCAACATTACTACCATTGGAATATTCAATCAAGTAATGCCCTTGTCCTTAATAGAATTTTGATGATTTAGTGCTGAAGCTTGTAATAAAATCATTTAAAAACAATATTGTGTGTAAAAAAGATAACAAACACTCTATGGCAACCATATTAAATGTACTAGCCAAATTACCAATCACTAATGCTGCGTAATGCTGATTAATGAGAATTATATTCTAATACAGTGGATGATGATGATGATGATGATGATGATGATGATGATGATGACGACTGATAATGATAGATAAATTAGGCCTAATGCATGCTTTATATGAGCAGAATGGATTACAGCTATGCAGTGTTCTTTGGTTTACCCAAAAAGACAACAAATCAGCTTTTAATTATTATTATGATAAAAAAAAAGTTTTACATGGCCTTGTCCCAGAATACCTATCTGATAGTATTTGTGTTTCAGGATTCAGGACACTGGAATTCACTGTTGAGCTTGCCCTCTGGAGATGTTGTGGGCCAAAGTCAACAAAACATCTCTGACGATAAAAGCAGACATAGGACACTTTTTTCTGCCTTACTTTTATAGAGAAGCCGTTGCAATTTAAAAAAAATTTTTTTTTAATCGTGTTAGGCAATTATTGTATATTTTTGGGCTAACATTATTTCGCTATTTTGGTCTTGTTTTATAATACGAAAGGGTTAAGATGTTTTGCGCATTAAATTAAGCTCTCTTGTCATAACTCCTTTATACTGGGTGCTGGCTGGTCCTCAAAAAAACAAAAGACTGGAGTGCGTCCCAAATTTTTTTCAATATGTTATATTATGACCTATCACTGATCTTGTCACTCCTTTTAAGTTAGCTACTTTTGATGTTTGTAAAGTGCATTGCATTGCAACTCTAACGTTATGATATGGTGGTGGTGGTGGTGATGATGATGATGATGAAGGAATCATAGGAAGGCAACCTATCTACTCACCTGCCAAATGTTCTCACTGACTCTCCTTCCTGCACTGCACCGGTATTGACTTCCCAGGGGAAACGAAAGACTGCAGCTGCAGGGAGCATCTTCAGAGAGTTCAGAAAGACACAAAACTCGGTAACTTACACACGATATAAATACTATAATTACTTACACTAAAATATGAGACTGCTGTTTTGATTTCCTCCTTATTAGCAGATGTAGTCACTTCCGTAATGTATCATGTGATTCAAAGACCCGTCCTCCCGTCCTTAGCTCCCGTGAGGTTGACAAAAAAGCTGTCAAGCTAGCTGAATTAAGCTTGAAGAAGACCTCCTGTCAAGAGTTTGGCCTTCAACATAAAAGCATTGACTTTGACACGTGCATCATTGCCTCTGATCAAGTCTCTGTCAGTAAAGCAAAATAAACGTCATAACAATAGTTTGGGGAACCTCTCCATTAACTGTAGAGTGTAGAAAAACCTGTTGTGATAAGTAGCGTGCATCAGACTTGGCAAATAACCCACCAAGCTTTTACTTTGACACTTAATGTTTTCTGACATCTTCCGTGTGAAAACCCTCAGCCTAGTATTGCTTTATATTGTGGAAAAACTAGACCATTGATCATATGTAAAAATGATTGTTAATTGTTATGGTAATTGTTAAGGCCTGATACAGCCTGTAGTCAACATGTATGATGGTAGGCCTGATACAATGTGAATAAAAAGACTCAGTTACAATACATATACTAAATGATAAAGGAAAGTCTATCCATAGCAGTGTAAAATAAATCCCTGGAAGATTTAGAATGTGGTGTCAAGCCAGTTTATATAAGCACTTCCTAATCCCTGTTATAGCTTATTACAAAGTACATAAAAAATACTTTGTTATAATATATATATACTAAATGATAAAGGAAGGTCTTTGCTTTTATTGCAAATGGAGGTTGAAGCCAAAGCAGTGTCCAGTCACCCCATGTATTTTATAGTGCAGCTTCACCTAACTTCCTCCCCAATGTTATAGCCTATGGGCCATATATAAGGACTGATAAAACTTGATTAAAAGAAGACTTTGTTATAATATATACACTAAGTTTTTACAAATGGAGGTTGAACTCTTGCTGTCTAGCTCTGTAGAATGTCTCCATTTCAGCAACATATTCATCAATTCTGTATTTGAGATTCTTGAGCATTAACACTTTGGTATTTTTGAATGATGCCTTGCTAACTGCAGTGCTTTTCTTACTGTGGTTTGGTTGTGAGGAATAGGCAGATGAAAATCGCTGCAAATTACCTGTGAGAAGGTCAGACCAGATTGGGATGCTTGGGAGGAAATTACAGAACAGTTTGTCTAACAGCTCATTGCCAAAGTAGAGCTTGTCTCCTGAACCCTGTGTACTCGCAATAACTGTATTAGCATCAGCCCCGATATTAGCAAAACATTCTTTGAATGGAGATTTTGTGTTTCCTTCTTGGATAAGAGAGCCTCATTTGTCAAGAGCTTCTGACTCACTTCCTTCTCCAGTACCCTCCTGCTCTCCATCATTTTGCTGTTTCAAATGTTGCATTCCTGTCCTCAGTTTGTCCAGACTATCTTTCACAAGCTTTGAATTATTTCTACTGCCAAGAACAATACAAAGATCATAAACAATAGCTCGTATGTCATCTAGGTTTGTGGCATTCAGCAATACACTGAAAATGTACAGCTTTCATTTTTTGTTTCACTGTAATGCTTCTTACAAACCTCAGTGGCCTGCCGCATCAAATGACTTTTACATGCTTCTATAATGCAGAAGTTTAAATCCTTGTCATCGGCTACTCCTGTCACTATTTTCCAGCAGTGCTTCAAGTACATACACATATTGTCCCCATTGAAAACATGCATGCCTGCTTTTAACGACACTATGGACCTATAGACCTCACTGTTCATTTGCACTGGGGTAGCATTATAGCCAAACATCTCCCTTTCTTTTGTCCTTATTACATGGAGGACTCGTTCAATGGCACCTTGAGTGTGCTCTTCACTAACCATAAATGCAACAGGGGCCGAAGCAAAAGATGCATCTGAAGTTGTAACAAATCTCATAAATCATAATCCGTTTTTTATTCACCCATGACTTGATTATACCAACAGTTGCATCCCAGGAAGAGACACAATGTTTAGTCAATGTGTGCTAGTGTTGCATCCCATGCTCTGTGAAACATTACTATAAAAGACGCAGAGGGTCACTGCTTAGGGTTCAACCTCCATTTGTAATGAAAGCAGAGACCTCACTTTATCATTTAGTATATATATTATAACAAAGTCTTATTTTAATCAAGTTTCATCAGGCCTTATATGTGGACTGTAGGAGGATCACTGGGGTTATATAATATATATGATATAATTCCTATATTATGTTATATAATATATACTTGTATTATGAAAAACCATTTCACCATGAATATTTTTTGTTTTTAAACTTTTCAACAACATTTTATGAAGAAAACCTTTTAAGATCGACTTGCAATTAGAATCTTTATTTTGAAATATCATGTCAAGTTCTGACCGGAAGTAGAATTCCTAATGTAAGCTGGCTTGACAGCTAGGTTGAGGTCACAGGAGGCAGGAGGCTACGACGGTATACACTTCTGAAGTCACCTTAAATATTAGATAACCGGCGGTAGCTAGTGTTTTTTTGTCAGGGATATAACGTAACAATGAATCCTGACATTCTCAGAGAGCGGCAAAATGCCACTTTTGACGTCGATAAACTCACAAACATTTTGGATGGTGGTCCAGAGAAGACCCGCCGGAGGCGAGAAATTGGTGAGTGAACTTGCAGCGCTTGCTATTATTGCTTTGCCTTCGTTCCTCCTCGCTAGCGTAGCGTTTATCGCGGCATTGTGCGCTGTACGCTGTACTAGCTAACGTTAACGCTGTCCAGTCCAGCTAGCTAACGGTTGTGTACAAAGCAAAACGGTTGTAAACAGCCTAGCTTTGAACTGCAGTGTTGTTGATGTAGCTAGCTAGCTAACGTTAGTAATAACGTTACTAAGTAAGTTGGATGTGGTAACAGTTAATGTTACTAGCTTTTTTCTTGTTTTTTTCTTCTGATATGATACAAGGTAGTGTAACAGCTAACCTTACATAAGTATTGAGAAAACATGACATTACAGGTTGCGTGTTCAAATCACGTCGGGGTCACCAAATTGTTAGGGTTGCGCGTTGGTTGTTTGTAAAAAGTTAATCCAGGAACACGAGATATAAGTTTGATGAACACAGGTTTATTCGTCACAGAGTTGGAAGGTACATGTACATGGATTCTTTACAGGTTAGAAATCGCAGGCTGCAAACAGTTATCTGCAACCACCAGAGCCCGGAAAGAACAATGTATGTTGTTTGTATATTAGTTAAATATGATTTTGTTCTGATTAATCATTGGTGGAAACTATGGAAGAAGAGGGCCGTGGTTTAAACTTAGCCTTCTTTGGTTGGTGCATTCTAGGCTGGTCCCAGCCTCTCGGCACGTCAGTCTTCTGGTCATCTTGTGTAGCCTGTTGAGAGAAATCCTTGGTGTGCCTAATATAATGTTATTGTTTCATCCCTGCCCCTGGGCAATGTTGCAGTGACTTTTGATGACAGTCACACTATGTGCATATTTTTGTGAGACAACTTGAGCTCGGGTAGTTCCTGTGCCACAAGATTGCTCTTATGCACGCACTTGTTTAGACTATCTATGGTATTTAATACATATTGTAT
>OMKL01030296.1:1035-12908 GCA_900302295.1 Parasudis fraserbrunneri
AGTGTGCGTGCGCGTGCGCGTGCGTGCGTGCGTGCGTGTGTGTGTAGGAGTGTGTGTGTGTGTGTGTGTGTGTGTGTGTGTGTAGAGGTGGTGTGTAGGGTACAAGGGTGCAGTGGATGAAAGAGTGAAGGGGTGGATGTGAGGAGTGTGGGTTGAATGCTCTTGATTAATGTTGGTAATGACGACTGTGGGTGGCGAACACATGTGTAAGGGGTGGGGAGAGGAGGTGAGTTGGGTGGATAAAAGCAGAGGATGTAGAGGAGAGAAATTGGGTGGATGTAAGGAAGGTAGGTGGTTCAAGATGAGGATGAGGATGGTGGGAATTGTACAGGGCAGGGTAGGGAACCTACAGTGGAATGGGGGGGGGGTTAACCAGCACTGTACCACTTTGCCGCTCTACTGACAGGAAGTGGGGCTGCTCTGTCCCCACATTCCTCCAACAGATGTTTGACAGAGAAAATATTTTCACAGCTGGGAGGGAAGGGAGGGAAAATATATGTTTTACGATACATCACACTGGAGGTGTCGAAAAAGAAAAAAACACGTGCACACAAGATGATATTATGGTCAATTTACTTCTCGCGGTGTCCTCCTTGCTTGGTCCAGGGAAAATCTTGACGTCCATTTAATGTTTCCTCAGTCTTCCCTAGTTTTCACTGGGTCAGTGTTCTCATGTTGATGAATGGGTCTTTACCCAATACTTGTTCATACTCAGGGGGATGTGAGCCCTGTGAGAATGTAAGTCCAATGACTAATGCACTGATAGCACCTGGCCTCTATCAATAACACTTCTACGGTAACTGGAAGGGAACAAAACTAAGGCAGCTCTTCTGCTGAAAAATGATGAGGGCCGGTGTTGGCCAAATATATATTTTTTTAATGTTCTACCAATGAAATAGTCAAAAAAATAAAGGCTTTTTAATTCTACCTATACCAGAAGAGCTGCCTTAGGTTTCCCCCTTAGTTACCTCCGCCAGTGTTGCCAGATTGGGTGTTTGTCCGACCAATTGGGCTGATTTGGGTTGCATTGTGCGATGAAAAATGGGCTTGGGTGGATGGACAGAATTTGGGCTGGTTTTCCATGAGTTGGGGCGGGTGACGCTACTCAAAGATGACAGGAGAAATCGCATTGGGATTACCGCTCCGTTCTGCTCTCATGGATGTGCACACAGGTCCAACATGGAACGGATGGACATCTGCCACGTTTCACCCTCCCCGGCAGCTGTTGTGGAGCTTTGACTCCTCCATGTACATAATTCAAGTGTTGGCACAATTCACCTGACTGAACAACATTCTACATTGAGTTAGAAGTTGAAATGGTTGTGACCAGTTTGGTGTGAAGGTAAGACATTTTAATATGTATTTTCACTGTAAGAGAAACCTCTATGCTTCAGTTGCGTTTCTTGCATTATCATTATTTATTTGGCTCTTTGATAGCATGGGATTACGCATTTCTCTCTCTCTCTCTCTCTCTCTCTCTCTCTCTCTCTCTCTTGTGTGTGGGGGTACACTTCAATTTGGCATACTTTCAAGGCTTGTGTTGCAATTCACCAAATTAGGTAAAACCTATTATTTTTGGTATTTGAGCTGTCCCTTTATTTTTTCTTTATTTTTAGGACAGAGGACAGAAATGGGTATATACTTTTATTGTTGCATTGTAGGATGTATTATGTTGCCTCGTATCTGTGTTCTAGTGCACTAAAATAGTTTTTTTTTAATTATTATGTAATATTGAAGTAATGTGGTGAGCCAAAATTCTGTGCTATTGTTTATGAATTAATTTGCATTGTTTATTATCTATAATATTTGGGCATATAATATATATTGTAAAAAAATTTATCAATTTTGGCAGATTTTGAGCACTTGGGCTGGAAAACATCAAACCAATCTGGCAACACTGACCTCCGCCAAGGAGGTTTTTGCCCCTGTCTGTGTGTGTGTCTGTTTGTGACATATCTCAACAAGTAATGGCCAGATCATGACATTTGCTGTGCACCTTCATGACCCCAAGAGGTAGGAACCTATCGATTTGTATTGATTTTGGTGACCCCAAGGCCTTTCCTTTAGCGCAGTCAAGTGCAAACTCCGCCCGGCCGGTACGTCAGCCCCGCTCTCAAGCCCATAACGTAGCTAGCATAGCCTAGTGTTACATATTACTGTGGGGACCAGTGTGGAGCCAATTTCATTCCGGGCTGAAATCTATTCCTACTGTACCTCTGAGTTGAAACTACCCATCTGAATAAGTGTTGTGGGTTTTCCAAAGAGATTCATGGTATTTCCAAAAAGCCTACATACGACAACGTATTGAACAGTTTGAGATGCAATATGAACTCAGTATTGTTAGTTTGTCACATTAGTTTCAACCCGGAAGTAGTGTAGGAACATATTTCAACCTGAAACGAAATTGACACTACACCAGCAACCCCCTTGTATACTTTGGCTGTTGAATCGTGTTCAGTCGTGTAAATAATGTTAGCTCATGCTAGCCACAGCCACTATTTTAGCTGTGGAGCATAACATTTATAGTTTGTTATTAGCATGCAGCAGTTGTTTAGTGGGTAATATTTGCAACAGTGGATAATGGTATCAAACCGTCCAAACCTTCTAGCATGCTATCTGAAACAACTCTCAACAACAGTGAATATAATTCTTTGTCAGATCACAACTTGCCACAGCTTTTTTTTATTTACATGCTTGCAGGAGGGATTAGGAGCTTAAATGCGTAACTGACATATTTATTGATATTTTTCATCTTCCCTGCATCACATCTGTTGAAATGATCATAAATCCCTCTGGTATTTTGCACTCTTTTGCAATGGAATCATAACACTTTATTTTAATCAGAGCAAGCTGGTACAAGACACGTTTTTTACATATTGTGATTTTTTTTCCATCATCAGGAATTCATTCTGACTTCAGATGCAAGACCTCCACACACTCCCAAGGTAAGTCAAAGTAAAAACACTTTCTTAAAGCTGTCTTTTATCCACTTGTTCTCCAAGTGCCAAGGCCATAAGCCACGAACCACACCTTAACAACAATTTTACAAAAGAAGAGAAAATGTATGCACCATGACCATGCCAAGCTCCAACTCAAGAAGTCTTGAACAACAAAGAAAAAAGGATGCAGAAAGAATGAGAATATCCACAACTCTTGTTTCTGTCATCTACCCAGTAAAATGTTGCATGTGACAGTAACAGCAAAGTGGGGAGATTGTTAGGACTTGGCAGAGGTCTGCACTCTACTGATCTATAACTCTTTAATAACTCTTCAACTCCGGAGAGGTTCCCGCCACACTAAAACAAGCCAGAGTCACGCCGCTTATCAAAAAACAACCCTGAACCCCACCATCATAGATAACTATTGCCCTGTCTCTCTTCTCTCTTTTCTCTCTAAATCACTTGAACGTGCCATCTCCAACCAGCTCTCTGATTATCTATTACAGAACGACCTCCTGGACCCACATCAGTCAGGCTTCAAGACCAGTCACTCCACAGAAGCAACCCTCACAGCAGTCATAGAGGCTCTTCACTTAGCAAGAGTGAAAGGTCTCTCCTCTGTCCTGATTCTCCTGGACCTGTCAGCAGCCTTCGACACAGTCAACCATCAGATCCTCCTCGCATCCCTCGCAGGAATGGGAGTGACAGGTTCTGCGCTGGCATGGCTGTCATCCTACCTCGACGATCGCTCCCATCAAGTATCATGGAGAGGCCCATGTCCCCTAAAGACGGGTGTCCCCCAGGGCTCAGTCCTTGGTCCACTCCTCTTCTCCCTCTACACCAAATCCCTGGGTAAGACTATAAACTCCCATGCCTTCTCATACCACTGCTATGCTGATGACACTCAACTCTTCCTCTCCTTTCCTCCTTCAGATACCCGGGTCTCTGAACAGATCTCAGCCTGCCTGTCCCACATTTCCAACTGGATGATGACCAACCACCTCAAACTAAACTTGAGCAAAACAGAGCTACTTCACTTGCCGGCTGAATGTTCCCCATTGACTGATCTTTCAATCACTGTGGAGAATGTAGCCGTGACACCGTCCCCGACCGCCAAGAACCTAGGTGTAGTCCTTGACGACCGGCTGGACTTCTCTGCTCACATTGCCTCAACAACCAGAATCTGCAGATTCTTCCTGAACAATGTGAGAAGGGCTCACCCCTTCTTGACAAAAGAAGCCACACAACTCCTCCTGCAATCAACAGTCATGTCACACCTTGACTATTGCAATTCTCCGCTAGCTGGTCTACCAGCTTGCGCCACCAAGGTGCTTCAACTCATGCGGAATGCAGCAGCCCGCCTGATCTCCAACCTACCAAAGTCAGCCCATGTCACCCCATTTCTCAAAGAGCTGCACTGGCTTCCCATTGCCGCACAAATCCGCTTCAAGGTTCTTGACCTGACATTCCGTGTAACAAGGGGAATGGCTCCCTCCTACCTCCAGTCAATGGTTTCTAACTACATACTCTCAAGACCCCTACGCTCTGCATCTTCCAGCCGCTTGAGACCCATTCCCCTCCGGGCTCCTGGGGGGGTCATCAAGATGAAGCAGGCTATTCTCTATCCTGGTTCCACGGTGGAGGAACAAACTTCCCACCACAGGCAGGACAGCTGAAACCTGCCCAATCTTCTGCTGCAGACTAAAACCACACTTTCAATCAATATCTAAATGAAAATAAATAATAACCTTACTGTCTATACTACTATGCATTATGCCACTTTGTCTACACTACTATTTACTATGCCTTTACTACTATGTTACTATATCTATACTATGTCTATAATACTATGTACTATGCTCATACTACTACGCTACTATGTCTATACTACTGTGCACTAAAAGTGAAGCACTCAAATTTGGCACTGCCAGACGAATACCACTTACCCTTAACCGCCAGAGGTGTACCCTCATGCTGACTTGTTGTACACAATTTGTAAGTTGTTTTGGATAAAGGCATCAGCTAAATGACTAAATGTAAATAGAGTAAGCTTTTCACTTTTCAAGCCCAGCACCGCGGCAACAAAGATTTTCCACAGACTGCCAGAGGCACCAGCAGCTTTAAGCTGGACTTTTCAACAAAAAGAAGTTCAACGTTCAACGCTTAGGTGTATGACCCACTACCTAACTGCTTAGATCACAGAAATATATGCCTTCTTTCACCAGGACTTAATTTATGATATGCACTGGAACGGAAAAAAGAATGTCACTGGCCTGTTTGAGACCCTTGGGAGCCTATCAGGAGCCCATAAAACTGTATAATTGTGTGTTTTTGTGGAGTTTCACCTTCTGTGAAAACTACTAGGCTGTCTGTATGAACTTCTTACCTTCTCCTTCATCCTCTCAAAGGTTCCACCCTGGGACATGACCATTTTTGAATGAGTGTCAAACACCACTCCAGAGACATCTGTGAGGGAGGACAACAAAAAGGACACTCTTCATTTTCTGTTGGGCCTTTAGTCCTATTTGCAAACCACTATAGCATATAATTTGCAAAACAAAACATCCACAATGTCAGTCTTGGACAGTCACTGGTGGCTTCCTGGATATAGTTAATTTCAAGAGACTAGGCCTGTCATTATCTACATATCTAGATAGATAGCTTGTGAACCTGTTTGGGTTTATGTCCATGAGACATTGATATGTTTCATGCAAGCATGTGGGTCTAAACCACTGAATCATAGCAGTACTTCAAACTACTTTCTGACAAGACTGACAAACTTAAAAGGTAGCATACATATGTTGACAGTAGTCATTAGACATATTTGCTTAACGTTAAACATTGTAGACAGATAAAGAGGCTAAGGATCACAATGCATCATGCAGTCAAGCTCAAGTTCAGATTTGAGCTACATGCAAACAAGGCCAATTCAGTTATGATAAGGCCTTAGGGACAGCTGTGAAAATATGTGACTAATGAAGTTAATCTACCTCTTCCAAGAACTTGACAGGCCTTAGGTCTAGGCCTATATCTGACCAAATGGCACTGGATATAGGCTAGATAAACACATCTATCCCATAGCCAGAGGCTGGCATTAAACCTGAACCAGTAATAACCGACATAGCCTAAATGTCTTTCAAAAAGAACTGAGCAAAGTTAGGGTTTATGCATAAGAGGAAGGAGAATATCAGCCCTTTAAACTTAAGCTCAATGAGATGAAAAACAGCCGAGTGACAGTAAATAAAAGAGGGAAAAACATGTGGCATGCTCAACAAATTGCTTGAGGACATTTCCTTTTCAACAAGGACATTCAAAACCTTGTATCTGAGAATGAAGAGGCAGAGCAGAGTCCAAAGTTAGGCCAACTAATGGCTTTTTCAGGATGAAAATAAAATGCTGGGCCCTCATAAAGGTAGGCTTATCCAATGCAGGAATGTAGGTTAAGTGCCTCAAACCTCTGAAGTGCAGTGCTATAGTTTTCATGTAGAACTCGCACGTTCCTGATCAGCCTACTAGGCCCAGCCACATCTGCAAGTATTTGCAGCTATCCCATTGGATTCTACGTGAAAGTAGCCTAACAAGTCATCTGCTCTGAACACACATTTGTATGTGAAATTATTTAAAGCTGGGGTCTACTTGGAAGTTAGGCCTCTTGCCTGCTATAACTTTGAGCATTTATTTTCAAATAATTACTCAAATTAGGAAAGCAAAGCAAACATAGGCCTATATATAATCTCAATATACCTACCCCTTTGGCTGTTTTTCTTGGCCATGTTGTAAATCACTATTCCACACAGATGTATCTGATGAATGTTCTTTTGTATGGACCCTCAAGTCAAAAACAAAAATCAATGACTTCAAACACTCAGTTTAAACCGTTTGTTTCGGATAGAGACTGCAAGAGTAGTAATTTTCCCTCTTTGAGTTCTCTCCCTCAGACAGGATGCCAACAAAGGCCCACAACTGGTAGGAGGAGGGGTTGGAAGAGGCAGGGTCAGATCAGGCCTCCACTTAGGCTGTGATTCAAGTTTTCTTCTCCGTTCTCGACAAAGCTGATCCAATTCTGGGGGGAAAGGAAGAGGAAAAAATGCAGGCTATGTCATAAGAGGAAGGGAGCAGAAAGTCTGGGCCATAATGTTTTGAGTATCACCATGCAAGTATTGAGAAGTCATTCACAAATACAATTAATACAGTGAGCAGGAATAACGGGTTAGGTTAGTCAATACAATTTGCTCGGTTATTATAGTATGGTTTAAATTAAATTAGCATATGGGTTAAAACATAAGATACATGGACAAAGACCATTGGTTGGTTCATCTTAAAATTACAAGTAATGCACTGAAAAGTTTTAAACCATTTCCTCTGACCATAAAGCATACAATGAAAAACAGATTTCAATAAATTACTGTGTCTGGCACATGCCATTCCAGACAATCTGCACTCAATATCATCTTTGGCAGTAGCGCATTTCAGTATGGCCAAAGTGGGCCTATACAGTAACAAAAAGACTGACGATTCTTTTAAGGAGTGGTGAGCAATTACTTTTCAGAGAGGGCCATACCATATTATCTAAGTTAGCATGACAATGTTCTTACCAAATTACTTTTGAAAAATTATTTAAATATATTGCAAACTAGGGATAGGCTACATCAGTCAGTCAGTGCACATTCTTTACATTTAGGTTAGGCAGAATAATAGGCTAGCCCTGACTGTATGTAATCCATTTAGTCCTATAACTATCTATTACACCATCAATACTGTACTGGTAGCCAAATAAATTTTGCCAACAGCTGCTCTGTCCAAAACAGATTTCACCATTAGGGCTAAACAGATTAGATTAGTCTACTGCTAAATAACTGCTGATATTAGCCTTTTACCAACAGGCCTATATCTTTACCAGCAAAAGTCCAACTTTTGGACATGCCTATTCTCTATCTTTGTTTGAAAAATATGTGAGCTATATCTAACAATGTCCTGATTCTAAGCATAACGTTAATTCTTAAGTCTGTGTGATAAATCATTTTCATTTCTTTGAAGTTGAAAGTCACTCTGAACCATGTCTCCCATGTCATGGTGGTATGGTGCAGATTGACCCAATACTGAACAATGGGAAATATAAAAAAGGTTTAATATTTTGATGTAAAGTACTGATTTTTGTATGGAGGAAACACAGCCCGATGAGATCATCTCAGGTGGAACTTCACTGATAAGCAGGCTGTGGGCAGGTATCTCTGGATAGCGGGGCTGGCCTTGACACTAAATGCCACCTATTTCTTTTCATAGTGAAACGACTCTGTCCTGGTGCATTTTAGTCCTATTGTCATGAGCTTGTCTGATCTCCTGTCAGTCATCACTGGTCTATTCACATGTAGATCTATGTAGATAAGGGGTATGTCATAGCATGCAGCCTGTAATTTGAACCCTTTGAGTCCCCTACACAAATGCAAATTGCTGCCTGAACAGACCATTTCAGTGTCCATTTAAAGCAATATCTGTTAAAATATAAATGTGTTTTCCAAGATCTTTACAGATACAGATATTTACCAAATTATAAAATGGGGGATATTTGGAAGGAAGTGTCTATTTTCAAACCATCTTGTATATTGGCAGATGGATCAATCTGAAATTTAAGCTCCCAAACATCGAAGCCAAAAATCTCATATCTCTCTAGCCCCATCTAGTCTTTAAAGAGCTTGAACACCACCCTCAGCGATAGAGACATTTTATAGGCCAGCCGTTCGGCCCGTTAGGTTTCCTTTTCTCCTGTTGCAGCTGTAGAAAGGGAACTGTACAAACCCACACCCTTTTCATTCTCTCTTCACGTCATGTCACTCAAAGTCCTGCATTGCATGCCACCACACCTTTGCACACGTCAAACTCACATAAGCACTGCCAACAAGTGACACTGCACTCTGTAACCATGCAGTGACTGGGACACATTATGTTTATCAAGAGGGATGGTGCTTGAATCTCCAAGTAGCCTACACCAGACGTACTTGTGTTGACTGACGCAAACTATTGAAGAGTGCAAGACAAGCAAAAAAAATAAAACTGCTGATAAATGGTTGAGTCTCTTTTGAATAGGAAGTTAAGGTAAAGGAACTTAAGGAAATTATCAGATAGGCTAGTCCATTTTCATTTTGTTATGGAATTTTTCTAGGGACCGCAGTTTCATATGACACCATATGGGATAAATACAAAGCATGGTAACTGCAACAATTAAACTCAATTCTCAAACAAGGATGTGCGTCATTCATTACCCAATATTTGTGGTCAATTTCATCCTGGTTGGAGGGAGGTATATTATTATCACTAGCTCACTACTTACATTGAGCAGTCGTACAATTCACATTTTGGTCTTGACCTATCAGCATCAGGTCATTTCTTTCCATATTAAATTTGCGATTTTTTGTAAACTGCAGCTTGTGATCCTATATACCATTGTGGCTAAAATTCCAAAATAACGCCTACTTCCCTTATATGTAGCTACGACAACACAAATATAGCCAGGCAAGCTGTAACGTTAACGTTACCTGGTTAACGCTACAATTGTTAATTTCACTTACAGCTACCTAGCAGTGATTTTACAACAAATAAAAACAAACGTTAACACTAGCTTTTTACTAATCGTGACCATCATGTATGAGAGCGTAACGTTACATGTCATCTCTTTAATTTTTTGGGATGTTACATAAGTAGTTTAGTAAACTTTTGTGTGTCTAGGTCCGAAGGTTTAGATTGGTAGCGTTGAATAGTTAGCTAGCTGCCATGGCTAGTGTTATTGATAAACGTTAATTTGCTATATTAGCTAACGCTAACGTTATCATTTTTTTTTTTTTTTCAAAATAACAAAGACAACAACTTGTGGTACAGAGATTTATTTTAAAACAGATTGCTATGCGTATTATCTAGGAAGCTGCAAGTATATTGTTTGGCTTTTATTATCAATGCTCTGTTGTAGGTGCCCTGCGCGTTAGCTAGCCAGTCAGTAAGCAGCTAACGTTAGCTCAGCTATCAAGCTAGCATAGACGCAACTGACAATTGGATTGATACATTTATTAGTCTAGCAAGTTGGTGTATTCATAGTTTTGAGGATGTAGGCTGCATGAATTTTGCAATGAAAATCTAACAGATGATTCTGGAAATACGTTACCTCAGCTCCAACCGTCAGGCGTCTTTTCAGGCAATGATGTTCCAAGTCGTCTGCTGTGGGCAATATTTTCCTCAGTCAAAATCCTAATGGGTTGCCAGTACAGCTCAAACAACCCTCTTTTTAAGGTTTTAGAAAAACCCTCTGTGGTTCTCAACAGGGGGGCGGAGGACCATAAAGGGGCCTCAGGGACCTGCCAGGGGGGCCTTGAGATTATAAGAAATTACTGAAAAACATTAATTACAGAATGCTTCATTCACAAAACATCAATACATAGGCTAAGTAATAATTATACTACTTAAATAACATAGCAGTTAATATTATATAAATGGAATAGCCTTTTTACTTTCTGTAGATGTTACATCTACTTTAATATGTGTGATTTGAATGAGAAAAAGAAAATAAATAAAGATTTTTGCTTTGTTAATATTTGAGGACTACGACAACGGAAAAAGGTGTTTTATCAGGTCAAATGGAATAGCTGCATTGGAGTGTGTACAGACAGAGCCGCGGTGATGACAGGCAGCTATCATGTCTCCTTGAGTGGTCCTGGAATAATTTCTTGGACACAGGGTGGACTTAGGGTTAAAAAGGTCTAGAAGCACTGATGTTTTTCAGCTACAGATGGTATTTTTGCTGACTCGTTAAATTTGTATTTCACATCAAAACATAATTACTATGTGGCAAAATTAAATATTCTGCTTTTGATAGAAGGCCTTATTTGGCCTTTATTTAAAACCATGGTAACGCCACAAACAGTTTGTTGTGGTCAGTCCCCACTTCACATGAGCATAACGCATTTTGACACTAGCTTCAGTTGAGCAAAATATATTGTTTTGTTACAACCCCTTTGTACAATCACTGCTCAAAGTCTGTCAAATCAACATCATGCTAACTTGTAATGGATGAAATAGTGAAACTCATCCTAATTTTTCTGGGGTCCCCCTGGGCTGGGGCCCACAAACCTGTTACCTCAGACGTTATGTGCGTTGTACCAAGAAAGATGGTACTTGGTGAGGCATTGACTAGGCCCGTCTGAGTTGCCAAACTATTCCTATCAAACAGGAGAGTGTGTGAGATCTGCTATATGACCAAAAACCAAGCCCACGACACAGACAGACATGCCTCGCCGACTGGTCACGAGACTTCATGCTCCCCAAACATCGATGCCAAGTATCACCTTGAGGCAGTTAGCGGCCCCCCAACAGCCTCACCATAACATCAAAATAGGGTGCTCCAATCAGGACATTATAATAAACATTCTCACTGACTCTGAACTATAGACCTCTCACGTGTGTTGTAATTTTTCTGCCCAAATAAGGTAGGCCGCCTGTCTACCACGGCATTGGGAAAATGAATGGATTATTAAACTAGCTCTGTCTGTGGTTCACACTGGGTCTTTACCTTGAATGAGGTCTTCCAATATTGATTTATCTCTCTGATAAGGCTGGGGATATTGAGCAACAATTAAAAAAAAAAAAAAGGAAAAATCACAAGCCAAAACTAGCTTAACATTGCAGCACAGGTCCCCAACGTCACCAGCTTCAGCATTCTCAAAGTGGGGGCATAACAAAATTGCATTTTATATTAGCAATGTGGCTCTTAAAAATAGACTTGTTAGCAAAACATATCAGCCTCCTGTAAAATGTCACTTTACCTCTCACCCCAAATGCACTGTAAAAAAAAAAAAAAAAAAATTACTAGTAAACGAGAGAGGAAAACACCATTCATATTCACGATAGGAGGGAAAAAAGGCACCAGGGCTTTGGGCCCCCCCCCCCCCC
>OMKL01030296.1:12928-34629 GCA_900302295.1 Parasudis fraserbrunneri
CCCTTCAAAATGACGACAACACTTTAGTGTTGACGACAACACTATACGTCAGACCTGCATCATGTCATCAGCTCTGTGCTGTAATCGTCATGCCTCTTTTGGGGGGAAAACAACTTGAGGACAAAACAAACTGATGTAGGTTAAATCGTGCCAAAGACTATTAAGTTCCAGAAATAGTAAATACCTCCTAGTGTTAGGTTACCCGGAGATTCATAAGCTTAATATTAAATGTCCAGGTAGGGAAATGGGGAAATCTCCTGCCGCTGAATGGGGAAATATCATAGGGAAAGAATTAAGTGGCAAGCCTGAAGACGAATCAAACGTAACTTTTCAAAATAGCAGTGTTGGAAAGCAATTGCTAAACATAGCTTGATGCACTAACAAAACAGTTTTTATACAGTATACAATGGCGATCTATAGGAATGGCGTCTGTGTTTTTGTGGGCGTGACTGCGCCAAAGTACCTGGATATATGTCTGATGTACTGGCTGTATCAACGTAGCCTAGCATTAGGACAATGTAAACTGAGGACTCATTCCTAAAGATTATTATTCGATTAACTGTGCACATCCATTGGTAATGAAAGCAATTTTTGATATAATATTTTTAATTCTCATGATATTTACTGCTAATGCCAAAGGTTTGGTTTACTTTCATTTAAAGGCTCTTTGATTACCCTCTAGCATTATGGTACATCATGGAATACAACGTTGACTATTAGAGTATCTTTGCTATGATAAACACAAAATGCCATTTCATCCCTGATCATGACCAGGCACAGGGTGCCAGGGTGTTGAGCAAATGAGAATCAAACAAGTAAATGCCTTTACTTGACATTTTGACTTGTCATAGATGAGTAAGCACAGGTGTAACCCTAGATATAGAATATTCATTATTCTATATCTAGGGTTACACCTGTGTTTACACATCTATAAGTCAAAATGTCTGCTGTGAAAGGGGCCTATTGTTTTTCGGCAGAAGTGCGGTTAAGGGCTTTTATAACCTGGCAACCCAATGATCCACGTCGTCATTTCCGAAGAACAGCAAAGAATCAATGTGGCGCGCGTGTTTTTCTACCCGGGTTACCCCGTTTATTTATTTACTTGTGAATGGTCGGAGTTAAATCGGATTCCGATGTCTCTATCGGTCGTGCTACATACATCATCCAAGTATATAACTAACGTTGGTTAACTATTATATATTGCGATGATATCTCTTATGAAGGAAACGAGGGTTAGCGCTAATGATAGCTAGCTAGCTAACGATTTAGACGAAGCGAAAGGGAGGGTAGGAATATCGGTGTTGGGAGCATCGTTAGCTAACGTTAACGACGTCAACGTTACCAACGCGCTGTAGTAGAGCACCACGTTAACCAAAATGGCAACCCCCTATGTTACAGATGAATCTGGTAAGACCGACGCATGTGTCGGACCTTTGTTGTAAAAAAAAAAAAAATGTTTTTGAAGGAACGTTAACTTGTAACGCTAGCGTTATCCAATAAGCTTTTCGAGTGAAGTAACGTTAACGTTATTTTGGTGAACGTGCATCAGCCAACGTTGTGGAACAAGGCTGTCGCGTTACCGCGGTTAACAACGTAACGTTAGCTATTGGCTAGCGTTAAAGTTAACTAGCTAACGTTAAGTACCAGCTAACTTATGCAGAGTTCTCATTTTTCGTGGAAGCACAGTACTTTCACAACACATTGGTGCAGTCCAACAAATGCTGTGCATTGTCCTTACCTTATTGTACCAGAGATGGTCTAGCGTTAACGTTAAGTGTTACAGATTTGATTGCACTAACTAACATGACGTTATTTGTGCTGCTGCCATAGTTAAGCTAACGCTGTCACCAACGGTCATTCGAATTCCATGTGTTGTTCATTGTCTATGACTCCACACACTCGCTGCACCGAACGTAACGTTAGGTAAAAACATTATAGAACACTTTGCCCTATGCTCTTGGGCTCTGATTAAAACGGTAAATCCTTTGATATTTCACTCTTAACTGTTAGTGGTTTGTACAAGTGGGCCACGGTTGATTGCAGCACTGCGCTTGATCAAGACTAGCAAGGCACAGGGGCTGTACTTAAAGGGGAATGCCACCCATTTGAAAAAATTACATATTCTTCCTGTGCCCAAGGCATTTCAGTCAGTATTTGAGAACATGCACCACTCTTCCTAAAGCTAGAAATCAGAGGGAATCCTCCAATGGGTGGGGCAGAGAGTATGTTAATGCTAATTATTTTAATAGGCCACTATAAATAGAAGTATTTTCTTCATTTTCAGCAGAAGCTGATTCCAGATATTCATTGGCTCTAGGGATGTGACCAAAGGTGGTCTGCATAGTTGACACAATATTTTCAGAAGAGCAGCTAGCAGTGTGATGCATGTCCATAGCTGATTCGGTGTCAAGCTTAAAACTGCTCTTGTAGATAGCTGTACTAAGATATGACATCTATCATTCAAGGAGGTGCGTGTTACAATGTAAACTTTACAGTTTTCTGCAAGAGCACTTTTGGCTGAGCACCAAAGGTTCAAGTCTAGATTTTATAGAATAAAAATTATGCTTATTGTTAGGGATGCCCTGATCAGGATTTTGGGGGGCGATCACTGGAAGCAATATCGGCCAAAACCGATCGGCCCAGAGTAGTGACCACAATCTTTTTACCTTGCTTTCCCCACAAGGTATTTTATCCTGGCATATACACTGCAGATGGCATTTGTTGCATCTGTCTCAGATGCTGACGAGCTGTGTAAAAATTCCACACCGCTGACTAGCATGCGACAATGACACCAACTCCGCTGAGAATAGGCTCAAGTTTTGTTGGTTTGTTTGTTTTTTTGCTAAAGCAAAGATTTCATGCATCGTAAAATCATATATGTTTGACCACGGTTAACCTGAAAACTTTAACCTGAATGATTTCTATACTTAAAAAAAAAAAAAAAAAAAGTTTAATAATTATATAAACATGACGGGACTGATTCAGTCAGCAATAATGAAAAAGATATAATTAAAACCTTACACCAAGGATTGAGCTCACGGCATTATGTTTATAAGTCCATTAAACAGATAAACACACATCAGTTTTGATTACCAATTTTATAAATCGATGCAGATTGATTCGCAGATACAAATGAATAATCATATAAATGAAATGATACACTCCTAATTATATCCCCAATTCTCTCTGCTGATCGAACCTGAATACCCTCTCACCTGTAGTGTGGTCCGTGCAGCTCTCTGGGCACAGCGTAGAGCGGTGCCGTAGCTGCTATCTATATCCACCATGCCACAGCCACTCTCCTCCTGAGATGCTGCCATGTTCAGCCACGTGCTACACCCCAGACACAGACACACAGAACTGCATGTGAACACGGGTGGCACGTCAACATGGAAAACTAAAAAGAGTAGTGCTTAATGTACAGAAAAGTGCAAGAAAGAAACACAGGGTAGTAGTGCAATCATTTGTGAGTGGTCCAGTCGTTTAGTCGGGGGTTCTTGCGTTTTTGGTTTTCGCAGTCGAAGACTGGAAAGCATCGTCGGCCGATTCCGATTGCTGGCCGATCGATCGGGGCACCCCTACTTATTGTTTTGTCCAATGTTTACTGAGGTGCTCTAGAATTCAGAGGAGGTGCTGAGACTCCGCTAAAAAGCTCTTGAGATCTCACGGGAGTACAAATCAAGCTTAACTCTGGGCTTCAGTCCAATTGTATGGCTACGTTAGTATCTGCCTACATATTCCAGTTATGTCTTAAGTTTGTCAACCTCCCAAAGGGATCCAACAATGCTAAGGTGTCCATCTGTTGCCAAAACGAGAAGGGTGATTCAACTTCAAATGAAAGGAATACATTATAAAGACCCCTTTTTAAGTAGGATTTTTCTTTTTTCATTTGAAGGTTCATGCATTGAAGTATATTAGCCCTTTACAAGATTTTGCTCATGTGATTTTATTTTTTTCTTTGCAGGGAAATACATTGCTGCCACACAGCGACCTGATGGAACATGGAGGAAGCCAAGGCGGGTCAAAGACGGTTATGTCCCCCAGGAAGAGGTCCCTGTGTAAGTATAGACCCTTTTTCTGTGACAATGATGATGTTTTGGGATGTGCATGCAATTTGGATTCAGAAGTCTCCAGGGACAGTCTTTGGTAGGAGTGTAACAATCTCAATACAGAATTGAAAATTTGAAAAAGTTTACATGCAATACAGTGTATCGAAATTTCAAACTGTGTGGACTATAAATGTTCCCCGTTTGTAGCCTAAAGTAGGCATCTGCCTGCATCCCATCAGCGTAGAGTCAGTATTGGTGTAGCTATCTCTACAACCTACATACTGCATCAATCATTGTTAACTCTGTGTGGTTGTGAACAAAGAGAGTCATCCATCCATCCATAGATCCCCTTATTACATCATTTGTCACCAGGGCTGGGCGATATGGCCAAAGTATCATATCACAATATTAATTTAATTAAAGTAATATTTTTCTTAGTTTTGATAGTATAATGCTTTATGATGTTATTTAGTTTTCAAGTACAAATTACAATGTAATATGACATCCTTTTATGTCTTTATCTTGTAATACAATTGTCATTGTGGTATTTCATTCAGAATGGTCCATATTCTTTTACTTTTGAAATACTGCTGCAAGCAACAATGTTTTGATATGTTTTTTTCAATATGTAATATATTGTATAGTGGACAATGGTATTGTAAAAATCCATACCTTTGCATGGATCCATAACAATATACCTTCATATTCAGTATACCTCCAAGTCCTAGTGGTCACATGAAAACATTTTGCTGCTTTCGTCCCCTCAGTTCTTTGTCTTTGCATACTTAAAAGAGATTTTTCTTATCTCAATGAGACTTTTCCTGGTTAAATAATAAAATACACCCATCTTTTGCCATTTCAGCTATGAGAACAAATATGTAAAGTTTTTCAAGAGCAAGCCAGACCTACCACCTGGCATGAGCCCAGATGATGCAGCACAGTCAAAGCAACAACAAAGGATCCCTGGCTGTGGAGTAAGTGAGACAGCTGCTCTCTCCAAGGCTGCCAAACGCAACATGAAACGTAAAGAAAAACGAAAGCAGCAGCAGCAAGGCCAGGATGAGAATGTGGACGTAGAATCTGTGAGAGATGGTGTTGAGAATGCGTCCATTTCAGAGGGTGATGATACTTTACAGAACACAACCGCAATTGTCTCAGACACAGTTCCTGATGATCCCTCAGCAGCAGCAGCCGAAAAGGCCAAGAAGATCAAAAACCTCAAAAAGAAGCTGCGACAAGTTGAGGAGTTGCAGCAGAAAATGGACTCTGGGGAAATCAAGCAACCTACAAAAGATCAGTTGGAAAAGCTTGGCCGGGCCCAAGCCTTACAAGATGAGTTACAGGAGCTTGAGAATGGGTCTTGAAACAAGTCTGTTGAAAGGGACAGCAGATCAGTTGGATAAACTATCGAAAATACAAACTTAACATTGAAAGACAGGGACTTTTACAGCTTGGTCATCGTTGCCTCCCTTGAACATAGTCTGCCTGATTGGTGTTCAACACAAACTCTGGCTTTGGTAGTGAGCACAATCCCAATGCTTCTCAAGTAGAGGTGGACTGGTTGTATATGTAGCTGCCACCATAACAGTTCCACAACTGACAAACTGTTATTTTTTCCTCAATTAAAATATGTGTAAAAGTCTGAAAGACCCAAACCCATATGCTTGTGTTTTTGTCAGGACCTCTGGAAAGTCATTCATTGTTGTGTTTAAAAAAAGAAAAAGAAAAAAAAAGTGCATTCTTTTGTGCATTTTTTTTTTGTTCGTTCAGAATTTCAGATATTCTTAACCAGAAGAATGAGCTGAAGTCACAAATGTCCTAAGTTTTAGAGAATGTAGTTTGTTGAACGATGTACTTTTGAAATGAACCTGACATTCTTGTCAATAATTGGATGGTTTCTTTGACACTTTCTTAGATATCTAGTAATTTCCCCTGATTTAACCATGCCACACAACAGTGTTTGTATTATCAGGTACACCTTTTAGTATGACTATGTATTTAGATATAACAAGAAGTAATCATGGTTAGCATTATGATATACAGTGAAATTTCAACAAGTTGTAGTTTCAGTGGGATCATATGCGAGAATCTTGAACGTTAGAAAATCCTACTTTTATTGAGGATCTTGTGATATTTTATAAACAAGTGTTATATACTTTGAATAATCTAAATCTTCTCATTTTACAACAATGTCATATGTTTACCAGGAAAGAATGTCTCCTCGGCTTAGTCCCAAGAAGATGCAGAGTTCTTCTAAGGATAGCTTAGATAAATGACGCCCTCTGCTGGTGAAAATGCCACTAGCCGAGAACTGTAACATAAATGATGCATAAGAAAATCATTTCGACTACTCTCGTTTTTTTTACAGACAGGCCCTGGTTCTTTGGCTTAAAATTGTATTCAAGTAGGCAGAATTGTTTTGAGCCTATCTGTGCTAAACCTAATTGTTGTCTTTATGCCCTGTGGTATAATCTATTGCTGTGTGTTGTGACAGCATAAGGAGGGGTGCCTTGCCCACATTTAGGAGATAATGGGTACTTTATGCAACACTGTTTTGCATTCATGTAATCTTGGCTCATAAACATTGTAATTACCTGTTGTCTCAGGAAGGAAGTGTGGTTATAGAATAGCTGTAAAAAAAAAAAAAAAAAAACTTTAAAAAAAACTTACAATTAAAGGGGTACTTCACCCAAAATAAAAAAAAATATATAAAAAAAATTCCCCCTAACTCGTAGTGCCATCTATCCATCCAGACAGTTTATAATAATGAATGGGGGTGTACTTCAGTACAAAAAAGTTCCTACATGAAATTGATCACAGCATGGTCTGGATTATCTTGAGTAACCAGGGCATGATTTCTGGAAAAAGACATTGCTTTTGATTTTTTTCAAATGTCTTTTTTTGGTGCTTTGAATGTCGTGCAGCTCCATTGTATTGGAGTGACTGCAGACATCTCGACAGCAGGTATCTCCAAAACTAGGCGAATCACACTGAGGGTTAAGGGGGAAAATGTCTTTTTGAATTTGGGGAATTTAAGGAATGCCGCATTTATAGAGAGGAAACATATTCATGTGCATAAACCAGTATCTTCTATGAGCACCATCAACAGTATTTTTAGAACAGCTGTCACCTTGGTCCTGTCAATGAGTCTAGCCTATGACGGGAATTTAACCGTTATTAAATTCATGTCTCCTGGGAACTAATTTGCAAGCAAGCGATAAACTCGGCTTCAAAGAAGGCAAGCATAATTAAGAAAAATATTGAGGGTACACATTTTCAGCATAATGAAATATCAAGAGACGGAGCCTCCCTTTTATATGACTGCAGTTCCATTGTTCATTTAATCTGCTATTTAGCACTGGGCAGACGGACCATCTGTCTTTTTAAACATGGACACTTATATAGTGCACAGAATTATTTCCCTTAACTTCCTCTGACGCTGGAAATTGTTTTTACAAACTACTCATGCTTGGGGACAAATTGTTTAAGTGGGCGTGCTCATGCTGTCAATGTCTGAAAGATGTAATGCTTTTAGTAATCCCACACATCACATTCCTTGAAAAGGGTTATTGTGTGGTTTTGAGTCAGGCCCTATAAAGTCAGTTGATGGTGGTATAAAAGCTGAATGCTAAACTAAGGGTTTTAGGAGACGTCGGCTACAGGCAGAGCTATCACCAACAATAGGGAACATCATGGTGTAATTTGCAGTACCTAAATCTAGATGAGTGAACTTTACAGAGGACAGTTTAAAAGTAATTTTAACTATTGAAGCTGTATAATTGATCAATGTGTTGGATTAAGTTAAAAAGGTGTTCCTATAGGTAAAAGAAAAACATTGGTGCAAAAAAAATGGAATACAGAATGGAATTCATTGTATTTCTTGTCTTGCTGACAGCAGCATCATCCATTGCCTTGAGCAGGGAGGAATTAACTGAAGCCACGGTAAGAGAAGACTATGATTGCTGAGATACTGCTTTTGTCAAAAGCTGTCTTATTAAAAGACAAGTTCAGTATTCTTAGAAGCATATCTTATTGATCACTAACTAAAACCTCTGGATGACATAGGTTTCACCTTGGGCTGTCAGGAAAGATAGCCACATGCAATCTAATGCTAATCCAAAAGATTTTAATAGTATGAGAGGTCCCCAAGTAATTTGACTTGGATTGTCAAGACTCTTGACAACTGTGCATAATTACATGGTCACAGCATTTGATTCTGTGACATTTTGGTTATCGAAGCTAATATCAAATTGCCGTGGCACTATCTAGGTGGCCTTAAACCGCAAAGAATTGTGCTACATGATATAGTGCATCTCCAAAACAAATTTTATTAAGAAAGTTAAAAAAAGAAACTCAATTCCTAACCATTGGTCATCACTTGTATGCTCAATTGACAGAGATGGGGCTCCAGAGTGAAATAGAATGAAAGAGGATTGATTGTTATTATGGAGGGGATAGCGGTAGTGCCTAATGTTTAACTGTAGCTCTGTTTGGGTAGGACTCCATCTAAACTACCATATGATGCAGTTTTTGAGAAATGTCAATAGCTTCCTGATAGCATTTGTTAGCAATAGTGCATGTCAATGAGAAACCAAACTGTTAAAAACATAGTAGAGTCCTCCTAAACAGTTCTTATCCTTTCTCATGCCATTCCTTAGTTATGGAACTAAGTAGTAAAGCTAACAGGAAGCTGCTGTCAATTTCTAAAAAAATTTAAAAAAAAAAAAAAAACACTAAAATATATTCTGTTTTGATGTCCTACTGGAAATAAGGAAATAGTGATCAATGCAAATGTCTTTAATCTGCCTTTTAAAATGAACCTATACAAATCTCTAGGCATATTTACGGAACTATGGTTACCTGCACATTCCACTGGACACTAAGGACCAAAATTATCCCACTGAGGAAATAATAGAAGCCTTAAGGTGACCATATTTTTCTATAAGCATTCTGTTTCCTCTTCTGTAAAGGTTGCCTTGTGCATGTCTACCTTTGTTTTATCTTGCATAGGCTTTGTAGGACCACAGCATCCATGGTCAGTGCAGGTGCATTATATTAACATATAGGTCAGTGGTTCTCAACCTTTTAGTTTGTGGCCCAGAGGGATGCCTCTGTCAAGCCATGATCAAGCACAGAAAGACTGGTGAAATCTGATACCAAAGAATTATTAAAAATGTCCCTTTTAGGCTATCTGACTTGATTAGTAACTGAAGAAGGGCTGTAGACCTCATGTTTGTTGTTCCACAAGGAATAAACATCTATAACTAAGATTATAAATATGTAATAATGTATAATAATGTAAATAATCTATTTGTAAATTTCTTTGTGACCCCCAAAATCATCTCCTGAGCCCCAGGTTGAGACCCACTGCCGTAGATCAACACTCACATGTCATTAACCTTTTGTAATATCTTTGAATCTCAGAATCTTTCAGAAGGCAACTGACATTCCCATATCAGGGAGTCTAAATGAAGCCACACTGGCAATGATGAACAAACCTCGTTGTGGTGTGGAGGACTTGTTTAACAACAAATCCCTCAGATATCGTGTAATGGGTGGGTAAATGTTTTCATATTCAAAATAAAGTTTTGAATGTTGATGCAGTGTTAGGTTTTATTGTACATCTTACTGAAATTGTACATGACAACTAATGCACCTTTTAATAGGCTACTGGCGTAAGAAGATGCTGACCTACCGCATCTACAATTACACCCCTGATTTGGGCCAGGCAAAGACTCGTTCGGCCATCCAGACTGCCTTTAGGTACTGGAGTGATGTGTCACCCTTGAGGTTCCAGGAGGTGCATCGGGGAAAAGCAGACATCAAAATCTCCTTTCACAGAAAAGATAAAACATGTCCAGTACCCTTTGATGGGCGAGGTGAGAGCAATTTATTTTTATAGCAGCCGTGCAACTGTGAAATGAAAATAACTTTTGGACATTTCAAGGAAGTACGGTCTTCTGACTTTGAAAACTGTCTATGTTATCTAAGGTTCACAGTTGTCCCCACTGTTAATTTACAAGAGCCATGATGCATAATATAACATGTTTGCTTCCATGTTGTACGGTCAATAAAGTTGTTGAACCCTGTTTGAGGACCATGTTAGAAATAAGTGTTTAACTAAGTTGCCGCGACAAAGCCAACTTACTGATATTGTAATTGCCTTTTTTGTCAACACTACTCCTACAGCTTTGGAGCTACCAGCTTCAGAATTGCTGGGCATCTTCAGGTGTGCCCATGGGGTGTGCTTGTGCTTTTTGTATGAACAGCTCACTGCTGTCCTTTCTTTCACTCATTTTTCATCCCTTTTTTCTGATAGACTTCTCATAAGTGAGAGCCTTCCAACTTGCTGTACAATTTAGGACATGCCCAACTAATGAATGTTGATTTCTCTTCAACTGTCAGTTTTGATTATTGCTTTATGATTAGGACGTGTGCTGGCCCACGCAGATGCCCCTGACTCAGGCATTGTGCATTTCGATGAAGATGAACGGTGGACAGAGGGCAAGGACGACGGGTCCAACCTAAGGATTGTAGCAGCCCATGAGATTGGCCACGCTCTCGGCCTCGGACACTCACAATACCACAATGCACTGATGGGACCTGTGTACAGTGGATACCGTTCCAACTTCAAGCTACATCCAGATGACATACAGGGCATCCAGGCTTTATATGGTATCGTCAAGATAATATGGTCAGAGTAATTTAAGACTTTAGACGAAAAACATATGCTGTTCTTCATTTGAAGAATAAAATTGTGCCATGAAATTATTCTATGTACAATGGTGTAAATATTCGATTCCTCTCTAAGCCTTGCGTTTCTGTGCTTCCATTTAGGAAAGCCAGGGAAAACGCCCCCTATATCCAGAAACCCAAACCAGTCCGTGCCTGCGGGCACTCCCCCAGAACCCTGCAAGGCTACCATGGATGCAGTTATGTTAGGTAGAGATACTGATGCTGTTAGAATAATCTTACTGAATTTCTAGTCTTAACGAAGTAAATACAAGCCCCAAATCTTTTCCTCAAAAGATTTTTTATATATCAAACACCAATACCAGCACACTGAATCTCGGCAAATACTGTAATTACTCATTTATATTTCTCTACACACAGGTCCATCGCATAAGACATATGTTTTTAGTGGTCACTATGTGTGGACAGTGTCTGATACTGGCTACAACACTCCAATCCTAATCTCTGCACTGTGGAAAGACCTCCCAGGGAACCTTAATGCAGCTGTTCACTCTCAAAGGACTGGCAAATCCTACTTCTTGAAAGGTACTATACTTTGGTAAAACATTTTGATAGCCAATGTTGCCCGTTCAATTGACCAATGCTGTTTTTTCCACATAGGAGTGCAATTCTCTCATTATTGACTGGTTTATAATTTTGTTCAAGCCATACTACCTAGTCAGCCAGTATTGAAAATATAGTTATCAGTAGCATCTTATGTTTTTTTGTTTTTTTTAAATGCTCTTTCACAGGGGACAAGGTGTGGAGGTATACAGGCTCCAAACTTGACCAAGGCTTCCCCAGACTCTTGACCAATATTCCGGCTAATATTGATTCAGCCTTGTACTTCGACAAGAACAAAAGATTGATCTTTATCAAGGTATGTACTAAAGATATAATTTGCTTCCACCATAACTTATTTTCGTGAACATGCCATGTAGCCTACTGGCCATGTAATAATTTGCTCATTATCTCTTTCACCTTTAGGGGACTGGATACTGGCAGTGGGATGAAATTGAGCCAACAGACTTTAGTTCATACCCCAAACCTATTGGGCATCTCTTCCATGGGGTACCCAGCAACCCTGACGCTGCAGTCACATGGACAAATGGCCATATATATGTGTTCAAAGGTAGCCAGTACTGGCGTGTAAATAAACAACACCAAGCAGTGGAGAAGGCCTACCCTCTCAGCATAGGATCTCACTGGATGCAGTGTGACGACTAGAACACCGGAGGCCACTGGAGGTTGAAGATTCTACACTGATTTCAGCACTCAACCCAGATTACATAAAGTGAAGAAAAAAACCCACCGTAAACAAGAATTCTATACAGTAGTAACAGTGAAAGAGCGTATTTATTTGGACTGCAAATCAATAGAAATGTTTTACATGTGAATCCCTTGTACAAGGGAAGTATGAATGCAATCTGTATGAAATCAACAGATTAAGGAATGTTGAGGATTTGAATGATGTTCATGAAAAGTATGACATTGGATGTGTTATGTTTTTTAAATGATGTAGGAAGTATTTAAAAAAGCATGAACCAGGTAATAGAACAAAGATTTTGGACTATGATCATTTGAGATTGTTGTAATACATTCATAAGGCATTTGTTACATTCTTGAAACAAACATTGCATAGGCTGTTTACCCTTATCAGTGTAACATTTAGTAAGCCAACCGATAATATCATGTAATTCCTGCTTTCCCTAGTACACTACATTTTTAGAATGTAGTTTGTCAGCATTAATTAGCCAACCCTGTTTATAACTCTGAAACTTGCACTGCAATATTGTTATAACATAACCTAGTATAAACACCCTGTTTAGACCTATATATCTGCCAGCTAAACCTGGACAAATTCCTGTTGTATGTAAAAGTAAGTATTTGGTGAATAAAGTTTGATTCTAATTCTGTGTGAGACAAAAAAAAAAAAAAAGTATTACCATAGCAGACAGAGTGACCCCAGCAAACATTTTGAAGTCCATTAGCCTTCTATTGGCTATTGGGCCAGGGCATCAAAATGGCGTCCATCTAAAGACCAGTGTTGTTTCCATGTTTAAACTGCAGTATTTAGATCAGATAAGGCTTTCAAAGGCAGGCTAAGAATACAACTGCTTCAAAAATCAGGGAACACACTCTATCCTAACAGCATCTTCACATTTCAAGGTGAAGTCCTCCTATGTTAGAATTTACATTTTGGTTGAATGAAAGGCTAATCATATCCCCCAAATGACAGTGTCAGGAATATTATGGATTCACCCTGACTGCCGCTGTGTCTGCCGCAGCAGATCCTTATGCGAACGCAATAACTCAAACAATGTTTATCAGAATCTTTTCAAATTTGCTGTGAACATTCATGCCCAGAGGAGGAAGAACCCTATTGATTGGTGACCCCATGACCTTTCCTGTAGTGCCACCATCAGGCCAAACTCTTAATTTTCAAATGAGCTTATCTCCTGCCCCATTACTCATACAGTTATGAAAATGATACCCAGAGGTGCGGCTCCTCGTGGACAACTAATTTGCCACAAGAAAAAACAAAAAAACACTTTTTTCCCTACTCTGTTCACCTGATTCTCACAAAACTTGTTGTGTGGCATCTGGGGACCAACATATTTTCATGTTAGATAATTGATAGACTAAACCATATGTAAGATCCAATCGAATTTTGGAAAAACGCATGGTAAACAGGAATGTCTTACTTGTGAACGTATTGTCCAATTTGCGCCAAACTTGATAAATATGTTTGTCCTACAATAGCAAGGAGGCCTGTAATAGTTTTTGCCATTTGGCCTCATGGTGGCACTATTCTCACACAACTAAAAACTTTAACTACTCCTCAACGGCTTGTCTGATCGTGATATTTGAAACGTGTTCTTACTTTGTGATATCCTAGCATTGTGACACGTAAAACTATAGACAGGTTTCTCAACCACATCAGAGTTGGTGTGCATGCGCATCCAAGGGGCAAAAAGGAACATAATCGTGATCAGAGCAATGGGGCAGACAACAACGTATTTGTATTTGTTAGCCATGCTAGCGATCTAAACAATCAATCCATGCCCAAGCTAACTATGTAACAGGTGAGTCACGCTGAGTCACATCCATGCTGATTTGGCAAAATGCCATCCAGCTGTTTTCGTTTGAAACAAGTTTTAGACAGGGAAGTGCCATGGTTTCTCCATAGAGCCCCATTGAACTTTTTTAGCGCAGCAGCTCAGCGCAGGTCAGGGGCAATTCAGTCATGTGATTCCGTGGGTATTGCTGATTGGCTCGAGCACAGTGTGTTTACAAACAGGAAACCCTGTCTATATGACCACTATTTACATTTCACAAAAACAGATTTTTTTCGTAGTTATAATACGAGGTCCATCAGTTGGCCTGGACCTGGACATTGGGCCCAATGCTTGCTGGGACCAAGAACTCAGCTGGCAATGATAAGATGATTTCAAGAACTTGGCACCATACTGTTTGTGTGTATCGTCGTGTTATTTCGCCCTGTGCTTGTTCTAACAGTGGTCATAAGATTTGGTTAATCTCCTAGATGTCAAATAATCCTACTGTATGTGTTACTGATGGGCTGATGAAGCTGATTTCAGTACAGTGTACCAGTCAAAGTGAATGAATTGTTTCCAGACAAATTAAGAGTTTTAGAGACTTTTAGATAAAGAGTTCCAGGTGGGGATTCCCCCTGTGGACAAGGTATTAGGAGGGTCTAGGCTGTGTTTGTGTTTGTTCTTTTCCATCAGACCGTAATGACCGGTGAGGAGGCAGTTAGTGGAACCATGGAACCTGTCTCAAAGTCATAGTCAACCACGGTGTGTGTGATGGTGCTGAGGCTGTTGGTAGAGGAACCAGTTCCCATCTGGCGCTCTTGAAGGCTCTTAAGATAACTCTGAAAAACAAATAACCATTGTCATCACATTGACCACCTCTCTACCTTCCACGTCACAAATGAAAACAGTGGTGTTGATTCTATATTTGGCCATGTACTCCAGAATTGTATTATATTCCAACAGTACACAGTCACGTGAGATAAAGTTTTGATTGATGCCAGAGCCAGAATTAATAGACAGACAGAAAAGCAGACGGGCAGACAGACCGATACTTCCCCCTCGGGTCAGCAGCAATTTACGTCTTCTGAAGTACAAGATATCATTGTGTCAAATTAAAAGGTCTTCTTGGTCTTGTTATTGTGCACTTTGATGTCAGCTACTCACCGGGGCAAGAACATCTCCAGCATAGCGTTTCAAGGGCGGAGGCTTTCGGCGACGGGATGCTTCAGGTCGTCTTCTAGACTCTCCGTATCTGTGATGTGCCATCTGGGATTTTTTCTTCTGTTTTTTGCTAGCAACTGGGGACCATCCAAAGTTACAGGGAAAAGTTGTCAGAGAAGGAAGAGAAATTATTGCCTGACATTCAGGCTGAATTGCATTACATTTAACTTACATATATAATAAAAAATAATTGAAAAGTAGGTGGATCTAGCGGCTAGTGATTCAGAGGCTGAATCCACACAAGAGAAATTTGATTAGAGATTGTTATATATAATGTCAAGGATGAAGACAATTATGAAGGGGATATTTGATATGAAGAGGACCTGGGCTTTCCTTGAATGTGTCAGTAGCTATCAGATGACACTTTTTGGATTGCTTTGGATTGTGTCTTGCTCCACTATGTGTTTTTTTTTTCTGTTGTGTTTCAAAGGATCAAATTTCTACACAAACTACACAGTCCATCTGACTGTGCAGTTGATATCAGGGGTGATTTCACACACTTCGGCCTCTTCACAAAATGAGCCTGGTGCTCTCAGAGTTGGACTGACTAGTAGCAAGGAGTTTCTGGGCCACTTCACAAAGACTTAACCCAAAGAAGGCACATAGGGCATGACTTGTACTCCAGTGCCTTCTTTGGATTAAGGGTAACTGCACAAAGCCTTAACCCTAAGAAGGCACTTAATATTACCTGTGTGCTCCAGTGCCTTCTTTGGGTTAAGTCTGTGTGACATTGTGTTTATTATTTGCTTACTACACAGTGCAGTTTTAAGTTACAGGGGATTCATTTGATTCAATTTGTGCTCTGGAAAATATTGCCACAACACTCACCTTCTGTGTGGGACACTCCATGGGCAGTGAGCTTCCACTGCACCAGCATGCCCATCAGACTTAAAATAGGACAGATCCCAGTGATCGCCCAGCTGAACCAACATAGCGGACGTGGGGGAACTTGATTTAGGATGTCGTACACATGACCGGTGAGCCTTAACATCTCCACCAGGTAATCTACACATACCATCACTGTGGTTGCCCCAAACACCGATGTGGCGATCACAGTGAACAGCTTCTGCCACTGAAGCGTGAAAATGGCACAGACTACGCTGGTAGCCAGTAGGGCGCAGAGAGGCACCCATATTGGAGTCAGGCTGTAGAACTGTCCGATAACCAGCAGGTTAGCAAGGGTGAGCAGACACCCCAGCTGTAGGCCTGTGAGGAAAAGCCCCATGGTGTACACAAGCATAGTCACCAGACCACACACCACGCCCACTCCCAGGCCAATTCCTGCTTTAGTCTCCATCCCTAGCTGAATGTCCAGCACAGGCTCCTTATGGTACAACAGAAAGACAGCAGCTGATCCAAACATGAAGCCGGAGAGAAACATGACCATCTTGAAGCAGCGATACCCTAAAAAGAGAGAGATATATATATATATGTAAAGAGAGTAGCATGGTAATGATAATTTATTGTAATAAAATTACAGTGCAGTCTATTCACTCAGCTAACACGCAGCTGACATCAGTTTTCTCTGATTAAAATTGGAGTCGCAAATGAAACCCTTATACAAACAGCTGTTTTTCTATTGCTTATAAATCATTATCATTTACATTTACAAAGTCAATTGAAGACTGTAAATATTTCTTTCTGACCTTAGAGATGGCCTCTGTGTTTTCTTACACTGAAACACTGAGTGTACAATGCAACTTGGTTTGTGTTTAATATTTGCATTGGTTGGGGAATGTTTTCAGTGGAGCAGTAATGTAATAAATATTTTTGCCCAATGTTGCTTACCCTGGAACATTTGACTCATGCATTAGGCTCACTCTTACTCAGTTTCAGTATGTTTACCACAATAATTCTTTGAGCGACAGTTATATGGGGAAAAACAGTTGTGAACTGTATTCAGATATTTTTATCTTTATTCCATTTTTCCTTTTCATTTATGTTAATTTATTTGGACTATTTGGTTTTCCTTTCCTTTTATTCAACCACTCTATTACATGACATCAACATCCCATCTCTGTGTATCACATGACATCAATATTCACAAGTAGCATATGTATGTCAGATTAAAGGGGCAGTTCACTCAAAATAAAAAAATAAATAAAATAAAAAACTTTAGAAAATTGCATTGGAGTGATGGCAGACTTCTCTACAGCATATATCTCCAAAACTTTAATTTTGGGTAAACTTCTCCTTTATATCATTTTAGTGAGATGGCAATACAACAGGTGGCCATTCGTATACGCCTGCCTCTGAGCCTGAGTGGACTCTGAGGAGTGCAGACTGAGAACTCCCCAATCACCATCTGTCTTCCCCCAGCTTGGTGCTTTAGCCACCTTAAACCCCTGGCAGCTCCTAGACACCTGGCTGTTGTGAAAGGTATAATCTGTAATACCATCAAACAGTGACCTCTAGGCAAAAGAGCCCTGCTTGGTATTGCACTTTGTTTACTTCTTTGTTTTGGTCTGATATGTGGGTTGGAGTTTAGTAACTTATTATACTGTGAATTTCTCTAGACCTCTCTTGGCAGAGCCTGAGGTGTGGCCAGCAGTGGCAACCCCTCCCCTATACCCTCTGAAATCCAATCCACACATCAGACAAAACTTTTTTTTGTTTTTTTTTAAACATAACACAGTACCATGTTGTCATCTTTTGCCTAGAGGTCTATGTTTGGCGACATTTCAGATTCCACCTTTAAAGCCTGCTTACTAAATGGTAAATGGATTGCATTTATATAGCGCTTTTATCCAAAGCGCTTTACAACTTATGCCTCACATTAACCCATTCACTCACACACTCACACACCGATGGCAGAGGCAACCATGCAAGGTGCCAATCTGCTCGTTGGGTGCAGTTAGGTGTTAAGCGTCTCGCTCAAGGACACTTCGAGATGCTGCCAGGAGGAGCGGGGATTGAACCGTGAACCTTCCGATTACCAGACGACCGCTCTACCTCCTGATTTGTTTGTCTGTCTGTGATCAAAATATCTCAAAAAGTAATGGCGGGCTTGCCATGAAATTTGCTGTGCACATTCATGATCGCAAATGGAGGACACCTATTGCACATTTCCTCTAGCACCACCATCAGGCCAAACTTTCAATTTTCAAATGAATGTATCTCCTGACCTGTTACACTGTCACAAAATCTGCTCAGAATATTCATGACCGCTAGAGGAGGAAACATCTTTATTTTGGCAACCTCATGACCTTTTCTCTAGCGTCACCATCAGGCCAACTTCAAATTAGGGACAAATCTATACACTGGGGGAGTTGCAATGGAACTTCCAGCAAAAGCCACATGGTTTTCCTTAAAATAATAATTTGTGCCACCCCACTTGTATTTTGCAACCATGAAGAGGCAGTTTGTGAAAAAGAAATAACATTTATAGAAATGCATCATATTTGTATGGCCCATTGTGCATTTTGCTGTGGCTGAGACAGCCTCAGTCAAAGGTTTTGTCCAGAGCATCAGTAAATGTTTATCATTATTGAAATATATGACAGAGAAAATGGATATTGTGAGTGAAGTCACATTTTGCACTGATAAGTCAGTCAAGCCTTATGACCTGTGCATTTAAACCGGAATAAAGTTTAGTGAACAGCAATCCTGTGTGGCATCAGCGCCACTATCAGGCCAAAATATAAATTTTCAAATGACAATATCTCCTGACCCGTTACATAGAACAAATTTGCCATTAGGACCTATGAAGTCTGCCATATTGGATTTTCCGCCATTTTGCATTTTGCATCACTTTTTTCCCTATTGCCCCTAGGCTGTTCACCTGATTCTCACAAAACTTGCTGTGTGGCATCTAGGGACCAACATCTTCACATGTGATTAAGATAATTGATTGGCCAAAATATATGACCACCAGATCCAATAAAATGTTGGATAAATGCATGATAAACAGGAAGTGATGTGGTACTTGTGAACACTTTGCACCAAACTTAATAAATATGTTTGTCCCACCATAGCAAGGAACCCTGTGAAGTTTTGAGTCATTTGGGGTCATGGTGGCGCCATTCTCACAAAACTAAAAACGCCAATCATGATGACATTCGCGGTGTGTTGTCACTTTGTGAGCACTTTGTCCGCTTTGCACCAAACATAGTATGACAGTGTGATGTGCAGAAGTATCACCATTGCTGATACATAAAACATTGGATTTACAGCCTGGGTCTGTTGTGACTGGCAATATAACCTCCTCTTGTTTCTGTCATCTACCCAGTACATGTTGTGTGCGAAAGTAACAGCAAAGTGGGCAGATTGTTAAGCCTTGGTGGAGGTCTGCACTGCACTCAGTAGAGTGCATTGTTGTAATTCTAATTGTAATGTCCTTACTACTCTATCCTAAATTGTATACATTCACATGTTAGTATCCATGTTATGTTTAAGACTAGTGCCCATTGTCAGAGTGCTGCTTACCCAAAAAGCAGTAGATGAGTCCAAGCAGCAGGCATATGGAACAGATGATGCATGGGATGACTTCATACTTCTTTTTAATCTCCAGCTCACATATGTCCACTTCTGCTAAGGTAGGCACTGGCTCCTCAGTACCATAGAGAGAAGTGTCTGCCATCTAGGATGATTACTGTTGACGTTATTGGGTTGGCCTGGACAGGAATGTACTTTGCTTTATTCATTGAAGGGGAAACATTTGAATGTTTCTAGCGCCCAAGCAAAGAGGAATGTCCTGAGTGAAGAATGTGTAATAAACCATTTCCTGTCCTGCACCTGCAAAAAGAGGGGAGGATAATCAGTTATGTAACAGGATGACTTTGATTTGGGCTTTAGGTTTTTCCTGGCAAGGTTATTTACTTGGTCCCAGAATTTGCTTGTTTGTTTATTTGTTTGTTTGTTTATTCTGATCCCCATTAGCTTCTCATCACATTCATTTTGTACAGAATATGATCGATCCATTGATCAGTCTCAATTTCAACAGCTGAGGCATCCCGTGTCATTAACATGACTTATTCAAATAAACACACCAACCAGAATTGTCATATAATCGTATATGCATGAGGGGACCTGTTTCTTTCCCATTCTCATGAGTTATTCTCTCTTTAGGAACCAGAGAAGGAAACTGTGGATCCCCTCTGAGTTCCAAGCCACTCTTTCCTGACCCTTTTGTTAAAGTGCAGGATACAGATGAGGAAATGACGGGTGGCGTGTTGGCATCATTGCCATAGAATCGTATTGTTTTGATCATGCGGTTAAGTGCTCAATTTGGTGAACAATGTTAAGCAAACAAACAGACCAACAATAGTACATGGCGTTCCAAGGTCTGCAAACGGAAATACCAGGTTTGCATCATGTAGGGCAGGCTACAATAGGTTTATTGTCACTGAAAAACCAATTCATTGAGGAGAAAATCATTAGTGAAGACATTCATTAAACCACATATTATGAATATGTAAAATCACTCTAACCATAACATGTTTAATGAGATGCTGTGCTCTTAAAATTGGTTGACTTTAAACCTGTTGACAGCACTTAAACTACTTTTCTCTGCTGCACTATATGGTTAGGGTTGGCTGAATCATATTTAGGCACTCTCCTTATCTTGCTTTGTAGACTGTCTAACTGTAGTGTATGTTATCCTAAGGACCTCCTAAGCCGTTGAGGCAGATCCCATGCTCAGCAAGTGGAATTATAGGAGCTTTAGCGGGTTAGTAAGGCTCTCGTCCTGCTGCGCCCTGCTACCTGTTTTAGTGTGGGCTATACCCAGGCTCAGAAAACACTGTCACTTTCTAAATGATCTCTATTACATTGTTGGCATAATCAGCTATAATTTTCATCTCACATTTTTGTGAATAAACTTTATTATGTGTTTTGTCTAGACCATTTTAAACAACATATGGCAATCTACTGACATGACACATTTTGACAAGCTGCTTTAAACCTATAGCACAGGTTTTTCTTTTGCTTGGCAGCATACAGTAGGCATGTAAAGCCTTTAACACCTTCTCTATTATGAAAATACAATTTTAAACAGAATACCACCAAATGTCATAATTTGATCATCTACAAACCAGCAGAATTTAATTCAGTCTATATCATTCAAAATCAGTGACAATCAACTGCAGAATTTCACCAGAGCAAATCATCATAGACAAACAAAAACAAAAACAAATGTATGATAAACATCACAGAAAAAAAAACATCAGCATGTAACAGCCTACCTGGAATGAAGCATATCTTTACAGAACAAATGTGTATTGGCATTTGAGAGAAAGGAAAAATACCCAGTACTGACAATTTGTCGATTTTCCAGTAAATGTGGGTACAGTTAGAAAAGTTGTCTCTGTGGCTGTATAGTTTCCCTTTGAAGAGTGCTGCCCAATGGACTCTGTGACCGACGCAGTATAAGTCCCTCATCTGTGCTTCTGTGAACAGCTGACAGTGCTCGACTCTGTGAGAGAGGGACCATCTGTCCCGAAGCGTGCTGGACAGTGATGGGACGAGGTCGCTGCCAAGTCTAAGGCCAGGCAAGCGGACTCAGTACAGTTCTCACCACCCATATTCACACTGTAGCCTACGTACTTTGTATGTCCGTGTTGCAACTTTTATGTTTAATTTCACCGCTGACCAGATTCTACAGCAACGCTTACTGATATAAAAAAAAAAAAAAAAAAAAAAA
>OMKL01030347.1:6087-35106 GCA_900302295.1 Parasudis fraserbrunneri
TTAAGCAGGTTTTTTTTTTTTTTTTTTTTTTGAGGGGTGAAGAACTATTCTTGCCTATATACTCAATGTGTTTGTGTGAATACATTTATTTTGAATCTTAAATGAATAAAATATCACCTTTCTTAAATGTCAATTGGAACTTTTGAGTGTAATTCTTACTTCTGTGGCATCATCACTGGCATCACCATTGTCTTGCTGTTGGCACTAGCATTTATGGTAACAGGAGGCTGGTGCTGATTTCTCAGAAACAAAAAGTCTGCTGATCAAAACCTTTTGAATGTCCTACGATCGGGCTTGAGTAGTCATTGATAGGATAAGCTTATGAAAATCCAGAAGGTTACCAACAATTTTTGGCAGGTGACCCCATGCTGAGGTCAGAAAAGCTGTGTTCCCAGCATTTAGAACACGTGAATTGTGTTTATATCATTGCAATTGCATGTTTATATCATATCCACAGCATAAACAATGTTTCATTCCTCAAGGACGGGGACAGAAATCAAGCTTCTTTTGTGAGTTTGAGTGTGATGGGTAGTATGGCTGTATGGCTTTGCTGCAGTGTTTGTTTTTTTTATGACTATCACATATCACAGTAATTTTAATTTTAGTTTTATTAGAGTATTTTTTCTAGGGAGCCCATTTTCATATCAGTGGACCCCAAGCTTGGGATTCTCCACAGTATATATACCTACCATGCTTTTGACACATGGGACATATAATATTTGAGCCAAATGGCAACTGGTGGTATTCCACATAATGAAATAAGCCTAGTCAAAATAAACTAAAATACAAAGTGTGTAGTGCTTGCTTTTTACCAGCATCAGGATGAAAATACCATGCCATAAAGGGAAAGAAAATTACAAATTATACCTTGAGTTATTACAGCCTACTTCTCTATTTACAGGCAGGGATAGTAAACTGCAGGAGCTTCCCTGACATATTCACTGTGGTTAAGGTAGTTAGTTTGATGTTGAATATTGAGCCTTCTCAGCTCAGAGGCATGTTAACCGATGTTCTTCTCCAACAGTTGCAGTCACAGAACAGCAAAACTCTCTGCCGACATATTCAGATTTGACCTTCTCAGCTCAGAGGCGATTTTTCAACAGCTTGTAGGTCACATGACCTCCTAACCCAATACCACAGCCACAACAGGATGTGAGGTATCATGCACACCTCTTTTATTAAAAAATGAAGTGCTTCATTTTGTTTAACTAAATGTCTTCATCTAAAAATTCTTGATTTTAGTTTAATGTAATGTATATTCAACTAAAATCAATTATTTTTTAGATGAAGACATTTCATTAAAGAAAAGTAAGCACTTTTAGGGAAATATAAGAGGTGTGTGTGATGACCCACATCCAGTAAAATATTGTGGCTTTGGTATTTGGTTAGTAGGTCAAGTGACCTACAAGCTACTGGAAATAGCTACAATCACTTACTCTGAGATGAAGACACTTTTTGGAAAATATAAGAGGTGTGCATTATTAAATATCTTAATATCAAAATAATAGATTGTGGACGAATTAATAGTTTTTCACCAGCAAAGCCATGACTGGATGTGGGACATCACATTTTAAATCTGGTTCAGACCTTATAGCAATGGTAGAATATAAACCTAATTTGGGTATAAGAGCTCACACAAACATTGTATGGCCAGAAACCCATTCATTGTCTATGAAGCAGTCCCAGATTTTACATCCCAGTTACATCACCGATCGGAGGGTTCTCTCATATCTAACCTCTCTGACTTCTAGCTTTAGGAGAGACCGCATGTTCACAAATACTGACTGAACTGCCGTGGGACAAAGGAAGTACATGTCAATTCTTAAAATGGGTAACATTCCCCTTTAACATGTCTCTCGGAATAGCTGTCGAATATCCAACATCAAACTAGCGTCACCGCAAGCCTGTGCAACGTGACTTGCGTATCACGTTGACACTGGAGGTTTCGGGAGCACCGCCCAATAATTAGAGGCACAGCCGCGAACCTATCCCTTCCCGGCAGATTTAAACGGCGAAAATGATTCGAGAATGCACACGGATACACGAGCCGAGAGGAGGCACTCGCAACGTTTGTTAGAGGAAAAATACTCTAGCGAAGGTACCCAATTCCACCAACTTTGCTTGTAATTGAAGGTATTTGGTCTAAAATATTGTATGCTGATAGCTTTATCATTCCACTGACAAGATGAGACTTAGGTCTCGAAATGTTAGTGAGTGCTGCTCATCACCAGCGCATAACAACGGCCAGTTGCAATCGAAAACAACAGCACGAAGAACGCGGTCAGTGCGTGCCGAAAAGCAAGCAAAGAAGGTAAATTAACTAATTGTATTTGATTATTGCAATCTAAATTGTTTGCTGAAATAAATGAATGTCTTTAGAAAGATGATTTTAGCTAACAGTTAACGTTGGCGGCAACAATGACATGGGTCGCCGAAACTGTTTGGATTGCTGCCTAGCGTCGTTAGCTGGTTACGCTAATGTTGACCATAACAGAACAATACGCATGCGTTCACGATGTCCCCAAATGAACACTTGCTTTAGTTAACTCTTTTCTTAATAATGAAACATAACATGCAACCTTACGGGCCAATCATAGTCTAAAGAAGCCGTTATAACGTTAATTAAATTAAAAGTGACGAAATGGGGCTAGCTAATGATCGAATGAAGCAACGATAGCCAATCAGAATTCGAATCAATTGGTGTGATCTGGTCAGATATAGCCTACTATTAGAACTCCATGGATCATATGTGTGCCATGCAATGGGTTTTGCGGTCCACTGCCCCTCAAACGTGACGTTGTGTCTGGCAAGGGATTGATGCAGCAGCATAGAAAGGATTATCCATCACACAACTAGGTCGGGGGGAGGGTCCTAAGTGGGTCTAGAGCTCTCGCTCTGTTCAGATGCTACCCCGTTTGCAGTATACACGCTTATTTTTTCTTCAGTGTTGATGTGAGCATTTGAAACCAAGCTCAGGGATGGGTAAAACCATTTCAACATAGTAACGTTAATAAAGAAGCAAACTATTTTTCCAAGCCAGTTTATCTGCATGAATAGTCCAAGTGTCCCCCACCGCCTCTCTTTTCAAGTTCACAGCTAACGTTAGACATATATACAGTTTATATAGCCACAATTCCGCTGTCAAACGGTGTCATGCACGTTTTGAATCCACAGTGTACAGAACATACTGCTACAGTAAGGTCGGGTCTGCGTTTTTCTACATTTGTGACGATTGCATGATTTTTCTCCTGCAGGATGAAGACGCAACGGACTGCTCTCGCTACTCAGATGAAGATGTTCCTACAGTTAAAAGGAGACCCCTGGTCCAAGGCAGAGCCAGGAAAAGAGCCATAGCTCTGCACGACCAAGAATCAGGTACACGTTTGTCTACACACACACACACAAACACATGCTTTGGCCCAATACCATAGTGGCTGAAGCCCTGTTGTTTTTGCACTTCTTTTTTCTTTTCTTTTTGAATTTGTTTGTGTCTACTTGTTCTGTAAAGCCTTTTGTGGCAAAAGTGTTTTGATAAAGCACTATATAGTACATTTTATTATTTAAAAAAGTGTTATGACCAAATTGTTTGCTTGTTTGCTAGATCTAGCCTTCAAGACCCCTGTCAGGCCTGCCATGCGGCATCAGCGGGTCCTTGCGGAGATGGACCCATCCTCCCCTCGCAACTCCACGGCGCGCAACATCTACTCGCCCATCGTGCGGTTTCTGACACCTGCCAAAGAGAGTGAGTACGGCAATAGCTACTGCATGTTCACCTTTTAGTTATTATGCAAGCCTGTCCTGCCATGACAGTTTGATAGACTGTATGCCTACTGCCAACCTTTCTTTCACTTGGTTTCGAAAGACCGGGGAAGTTTAGACTGATTCACCACTTGAATAGGGCGGAGTCTTGTTGTCATTCCGTGAGACATCATTCCCACATGCAGCAGTTGGAGGTAGTGTCGTCAGCGGTGCTCCTTTTTGTTATTGTCCTAAGCAGAACAGGTGTAGCACTACAGCTGTTGACTGATGCAACACATTCTGACACTTGGCCTTTTTGTGTGTGTGTGTGTGTGTGTGTGTGAGTGAGGGTGGGGGTGTAGAACAATTAATATGTACATAGCCTATTATTTAAATGATTATGATATTACAAAAGACCGCAGAGGTGAAACGGTGTAAATTGATCACGTGAACTACCGTGTGGACCCCATCAACTGTCACTCTGAGCAATCACTACAGGAGTACTGGTGTTTTGTAGGACAATCCAAGTTTCGGCGGTGACAAATAGAACAGAATATTGGAATTGGCAATGGCTTTGTCCTCTTCATTGCTCTGACCAGCACCTACAGCCAATATGTTTCTGTTTTGCGATTTAGTGTAAACATAGCATGTGCCTTAGCTTGATGAGCTACCATCTGGGCCTCCTATCTGTGGGGTCCTTAACATGAAAATAACAGGGAATCCACTGGTTACTGTAAACTGTTGGAACAACTCAGTAGGAACCGATATGATGGTTTGATAGATGGTGGTGTTCCTCTGTTCAGACTTGAAGAGTCCTGGCAGTGGAGATGTGGTGATGAGTCCGGAACAGTGTGTGTTTGGCTACAGCTCAATAGGACTTCTGGCCGGGGAGGAGGACAACGTCGAGGTCTTCAGTCCGTAAGTTTCGCCCTCGGGTGTATTTTCACTAAATGCCCATGGCTAGTTTTTAGCGGTGGACTTCCTTGTTGAGAGGCAAGTCGCAAATGTGTTCAAAGCATTTGCACGCACACAGTAAATGGATAATGGCTCGTGTCCTGGTTCAAGTCTATTCTGGGCTTAATTGTTTACATGCATCTTTTACATCCTGTGCTTAAGTATACTGTAATGCTTGAATAAACGCATTATTCAGAACAAGCCACTGGGTTCTGCAGAAACGGAGCATACATAGACCACAGAAAATAAAAGTAAAAGGGATAGCATCTACTAATGTTGGCATAACCCAGATATCTGATTCCAGTTTCCCATAATAGGGGACTGTATTAAGTATGGCTGCCCCGTGTTTGAAGCCGTTAACAGTTGTCCATCTATCCCACAATGCAAAGTGTCTAGCATCCTCTGAGTGTCTAGAAAAGCGCTATATAAATGCAAAGATTCATATCAGATTTATTTGTCTAGCCCAAAATCACGTTACATGTCTCAATGGGCTTCAGAGGCCCACAATGGAGCAACACCCCCTGGCTTAAGCCCCAAAGAAGATGAGGAAAAACTCCCACAGAAAAAAAACCTAATAGGAAAAAAGGGACAAAATTTTAGACAGGCATTTCAATGAGAGATCCCCACAACAAGGATGGCCAGGCGTGCAGTAGGTGTTGAAGTGGGCAACAATTTAGTAAAGAAATACACTGAGGGAATAATAATAATAAAAATAATAATGATAGTAAATACAGGAAAATCACAGGAAGGCATAACTGGTACGCAGAGACAACAGGGCATAACAGCATCCATAGAAATGGCATCATTCATTCATGCAGTTGTAAGCTGAGCTATGCATTTCACTCCAATAGCAGGAATCAATTCGCTTGATAATATCTTCCCCTGCCACGTTCCAATCGTAGGCTACTTTTCAATTGCAAATGCATCAGAAACTGGCCAAGCACCCCCAGTCCTTAACCAGCTATACATATGCTTATTACAGTAGGACTGGGCCATTAGCTCAACAACTGTTTCAACTGCAAAGAGAGAGAGAAGTTTGAGTTTCTTTCTCTCTGGGTTGCCAGGTTGCATGAAACACATTATGTGTTGTGTATGAAGGATATTAGATCACACTCTAATATGGCAACATAAATCACACGCAGAATGCCCGATTCAATCCATGTGTTGCATCAAACTTCTTAGACATCATCCTCCGCTTTGACTGGTTATTTAATTAGATTCTTCTTGTACTTCATGAACTCCAATATGCAAGGAACGTCTGTATGTAATTTCTATATCACTGATCTTAGTTTGACCCACTCAGTAAGGGTTCTAAATAACAATGAATAAATAAAAATAAGTTGCGTTTACCGGGGCTGCCACATGGCTCCCTCCCCTGCTCCTAATGCCCGTGCACCGCCTCGAAGATGGCGTCGCACGCACATGCTTCTTCGTGCATGAACAAATGGGCCCAAAATTCACATTTTGGCCACGCTGTGAAGCTCTTGACTGGGGCCTTGGCTAACACTAGCTAAAAGCAAAAGAGGATGTGTTAAATGCTTTGCAATGTGGGGTAGATTAGGAGGACTGAGGGACATCATTATGGGGGGCTGCCATACCTGATACAGTCTCCCATTGGGGAAGGGTATTGGGTTTATGGTGAACAGGATAGGATGCCAGTTACAATGAAATGGGTCTATTTGAAAATCCCAGTGGGATGCTGGTGCATCTAAAAGGCAGGTGTTACTGTACTGTTAAATCATAAATTACATGACTTGGCTCTTGAATTCATCATCATTTGCATTGGTTGGACCCTCTTTCTTATACTGTCTATTGTCTTTTTTCACCCGCTTTCTTTTCCTGATGTTAACCAGGCATTTATTCTTTTCCTGATGTTAACCAGGCTTTGTTCTTTTCCTGATGTTAACCAGGCTTTATTCTTTTCCTGATGTTAACCAGGCTTTATTCTTTTCCTGATGTTAACCAGGCTTTATTCTTTTCCTGATGTTAACCAGGCTTTATTCTTTTCCTGATGTTAACCAGGCTTTATTCTTTTCCTGATGTTAACCAGGCTTTATTCTTCTCCTGATGTTAACCAGGCTTTATTCTTTTCCTGATGTTAACCAGGCTTTATGCTTTTCCTGATGTTAACCAGGCTTTATTCTAACAGCTTGTTTTTTTCCCCCCAGCTTTAACTTCATCAAAAACATTCCATCACAATCACAACAGTGCAGACCTTGTGTAAGAGACATTCCACCAAAGACTAGAAGTACACCTGCAGCCACCCTTGTTCTGGATCTGGTTAGTCTGAACCTCTTCTCCTACTCCATGTTGAACTCTATAGCTTCATGCTCATCTGTTAGTCTGACAACATTTGGTTTCTAGGATTAAGTAGTTAGACCCTTAGGAGGATGACAACAGGTGTTATCCCTACAACAGCCAGTGCATATCCCTATCCAAGTATCTGTAAGCAAGGTGCTAACACAGCTGACCCTGCCCTGACCCCTTTGACAAACATGCATGTGTGTCTGTCTAAATGGGGATGTGCAAAGAAACAAATCTGGTACTTTTCCGAAAATTTGGTGAGTTAGATTGGGTTTTACATTATGGAAGATTATTGTTGTTTTCTATGCAATGTAGTTATCACTGGGTTTTGTGTTTTAACTCTGGGATGACAAGTTGTCTTTGAATATAAAGTACACCTTATTGTTTTCCGACATTGTCCACTACTGCATTTGTAATTTTGCTGTCTTAAGTAAAATATTGGGGGTAGACTGATATACCGGGCCGATGTTGGCCTTTTTATTGAACTTTATTTAAAAGTTTATCTGCCTGCTGACATAACCATCTTTCATGGATTCTAGTAGGCTAATTTTAAATATGGGTATCACATTAAACTAGAGATCACAAGGAATCCACAGATGTCAACCATGTTGTACGAGCTCAATGGGAAAGGGATTAAATATAGCTCCAAAGTTGAGCAATATTTATCTGCAGCTGCAATCCAACATTATCAGTATCTGCCTTTTAAAAACTCATATCAGTTTACTACTAGAAAATATACATTGTTATTGATACTAAATTGAACCTCTACATTTTATGTAGGACGAGACCCTCATGTTCAGCTCCCTTAATGTGATCGAGGATGCGGAGTACACCTTCCGCACAGCCTTCCAGGATCAGGAATACAAGGTGACTATTCAAAACTCATCATTTGGCGGCCTGTCCTAGAATTGATGTACTAGGTCTGACTAAATTTCAAAAGTGCTTTGAGCTAAAAAATAAGCTCATAGACAAAGGATTTATTACAGTGCCCTTTTCCATTAATACTGCTCCTGTCCACACATCACAGGCATACATGATTCTACGGCCGCACGTGGGGGAATTTCTGCAGTTAATGGCAAAAGTCTACGAGGTATGTTTCATTCTTACCAGTTGTTTCAGAAAACTGAGGCGTCATGAATGTTGGAACACCCCTGCGCGAAACGCAAGGGCTTATTGTAATCACTCCTGTTTGTCCTCTTGCCTGATTTGGCTCAGACTTGGTCGATAGATCTTGACTGGAGGGCAGGTTTACAGGTGGACACGTGTGCTGTAGCGCGTGCGTTGCATCTCTACAAGTGCTACGCTAGTTTCCACATTTTAGGCTTATTTGTTTGCACCCCGAGACCGTTCCCGTGGTATTTGGTTTGGGATGTAATGGGCTACAGCTGCTGTTTGTGTTCTGTTCTAGTTGGTTGTTTATACATCTGCAAAGAAGGAATACGCAGAGAAGATAGTGGATATCTTGGACCCAAGGCGAACACTATTTCGGTATGTCTTAACATTATTCATTAATGTTGTTTCCATTATGAGACCCCAATATGGTAAACCCTGGGGAAAGTATTTTCTTTGTCAATTCTAAGTAGGGAACAACCACTGTGTCACGTCCTCCCCTTTTTGAAGATTGTGTTCATTGTAAATTTCTACTTAAAGGTGAAAAGCCCAAGCATGTTTATACAACCACACACTTGCAAGTGTAGATATAAATATTTTACAATGGATGTATTTTCATTTGCTTTGAAGGCATCGCTTGTATCAGGAGGACTGTGCCTGTGTTCTTGGGCACTACATCAAGGACCTTGGCGCGCTTGAGAGGGACCTTGCCAAGACGGTGGTTTTAGACAATGCACCCCACACCTACCCATACCATGTAAATATTGTCTTGCTATATATCGGTAGTTGTGTTCTGCACTGTAAAGTTTCTATGAGTTTGTATTGATTCTATGTAATTAAATTTTTTTGGTTTTGCAGTTGATGAATACAATGCCAATCAAGAGCTGGTCCGGTGACAAGGAGGACAAGGAGCTCCAAAAGCTTATCCCGTACCTTGAGAGACTGTCAGGAGCAGTAAGTCAGCCATATCACCACCAGCATCATGTTTTACCGTTCTTACACACATTTGGTTTGGTTTGGTTTGGTTGTGGACAGTGGTAGTACCGTATTGTGCCGAATATAAGACAGGTTTTTTTTTCCTTTTTAAAAAAAAATCTGAAAAGGGGGCGTCGTCTTATTTTCGGGGTCGAGACTTTTAAATGTCATTATACATTCACAACAACAGATCGCACCAAACGAGTGTTCCCCAAGTGAGCCACCGGCTTTCTCTCTGTATCTCCCTCTCGCACACACACGCAGCCTGCAGTGACGGGCAAAAAAAATACAGTGACAGGTGCCTGGAGAAATGGAGAGACACAGCGACCAGGTCGAACAAAGTCTGGCAAGTTAACAACCAGAGGAGGAGTTACGATGCCAATTTCAAGATCATGGTGATCAATGAAGCAGTCATCAAACAACTGTCGAGCAGCCAAAAAAGATGATGTTACAGAGTGTAATGTTAGGAGATGGCGAGCCCAAAAAGAATGCCAGAGAAAAGCTTATCGCAGTCCGCAAATCGGCTGCTTCCAGGAGATTGACAGGAGGGTGTATGAATACGTGCCTGAAAAACATAATGATGGTATGCCCATTACCAGAGCTGTCATTCAGCTGAAAGCTGAAGTCTTTTTCCAAGAGTGAATCTTGAAAAAGAGGGGTCGTCTTATAATCAGGGTCGTCTTATATTCGGCACAATACGGTAGGTTTTAGGGGGAATAAAGTTTTTGTCCTCGACTCTGTTTCAAAGTAGCACTAATGGGCCCATCTTGCCGTCCACAACATTATTTTTGGCCCTCTGAAAGGTTCCAGAGAGTGATGAGATTATTTCTGGTCTGTTTTGGTGGTGCACCTTATTTATGTTTGTGGTGATTTTTAATAAAGCTTACTTGTTACAATGTATGAACACACTTGCATAAGACCTAGATACTATAATTTGAAAAATCAGTTTCCACACATGTCACTCTTTGGCCCACGACCCATGCTATGTTTTGGCCCTTGGCCCTCCACGTCAGAATGTTTGGGCACCCCTAACTTAAACTAAAGCCAGAAATGTCTTTAGGATTTATAGGCTTATTGGGAAATGTTTAAAATGTAGGAACTAATTAACATGATAATGGGCTCTATGCCTAATTTTTGCAATTTTGAGTTAAGTTGTAATTTAAATTTGCAATGCCCACTCCAAATGATTCATTTATATTGTTTGATTGAAATTTCCATTTGAAATGTTACATTTCCAATCTACAAGTAATTCCATAGCAATGCTATAATGCTTTGTAAAGTATTTTGACATGACTGATATAAAATATAAAAGGTGAACACAGCCACCTGCATGCAATCTAATTATTTCAGACAACTTTATTTCAGTTTCTACATACAGCTGAGCAAGCAAATGGCAGCATATAAAAAAAAGCAGCCAGTAGTTTCAATACAGTTGTTGACACAGATGGCACGCGATTGCAAACAGATCGAGTGCAGTTATTCTGGCCTCAAATCAGTTGTTGCCGCTATTTAAATTACATTTCACTGGTGTTCCCTATGATTGGGTATTGTTTGAAAAAAATTTATACTTTTGATACCACAGTAATACTCTTTTCAATACTTTGTGTTGATGAAACCTTGTAGCCTAAAAGCTTAAAAGAAAAGGCAAAATATTGCAAATATTTGAATTGGGTCTAAGGGCCATTTGATTTCAACTGGTGGTGTTCCCTTGTGGGGAACCGGAAGAGTTCACTTGTTGTACGTCAGGAATTTTGTCACCAGAGAGCTCACAGGAGGGAAGACGAGGGGAGGGAATGTGCTACCTTGGATCCGAATGCAGCCCAACCCTAGTGTTCCCTGCCTCCAAACTGGCTACTGATGGGAAAACCAGACCTTTTATGTTTGATACTTCAATGAATTAGCTGTAAAAAATAAATAAATAAAATAAAATCGATGCATTAATACGAATGTGGAAATCCAGCTGCATCAGTCTGTAAAATTAATAATCTAAATTAATTAATGTATTTTATTTATTCTTCTACTAATAACTTGGTGTGAGGTTTTAATTGCATATATACTTTTTTTTGTTGACTTAGTCAAATACAAATACAAAGCCAGTGGGGTCACGCTCCTGTACACCTGTCTGTACAAGCTCACTTAAATTTACTTTTAAAATGTATTTGTGTGCACTGTGGAGTAAATTTCAGTGAGCCTCAGTCAGCTTGTTCCGACAGGAGCTTCATCCCATTGACTTTGTATAGGTTTGTGGCTAACTATCCAGTTCTAGTATGAGGAACGGCATGGATTGTGCTGATAAAGGACTCTACCAATCAACAATATTATTGGTAAGCAAGAAATAGGGCTAGGGTTCCAAAAATCGGAACTATCCCTTTAACTTATCATGATCAACAACAAAAAAATCGAGAACATGAGACAATCAAGATCCATTATTGTGACTTTTTGAGTATGAGGTTTTAGTCTTCAAAATCACTCAAGAAATATCTTGTTAAATTATATATGTTTGGAAAAAAAATAAAAACAGGAAATACAATATTCTTACCCTGAAATATGGACCCTTTAATAAAAGTCATCCTACCTGAGAGGGTATTCTTTACTGGCACTATGAGTACTTGGGAGATGCTGATGTCACCTTGTACCTGGCCACATCACCATCATACAGCAGTAAAGAATGCCCTCACAGGTACTGTTTCATTTGCAATATTGCCACCTAACTTTGCTTCACTGGTACACAAATTAATGTATTGCAAGTTATATATTGTCCAGTCACATTATTGTTGAAATTTAGAACTCAGAAACTTGCTATTTGATTGTAATGTCTCGCTATGCGTTTTGCTTTTTATAGGAAGATTTTCGGGAAGTGCTTAAGAGGAGGAAGGATCACTTTCATAGACTACTGTCAGAGGACTGACAAGGTTTCCTAACTTCATCTCCCGACTTCCTTTGGACACAACTCTTGTATGACTCACTTGTGCTTTTTAGCTGAAAGCAATAATCAATATGAAATGCTAACTCAAACGGGTGCTTTGTGGTGTATCAAAGTACCCTTCTGTCTGATCCCTGAAGTGGTGTGGTATTCAAGTACCCTTTTGTCCTATCCATAATGACTTTAGAGGATGCTCAAGGTGTGGTATGCATGCCCCATTCCTCAACGCAATAAATTCCTAACAAGTAATTGTAAGACAAAACTTGAAATGATTATGTTTATATTCCTAATTATCGCTATTTATTGATGAAATGGCAACTCAAACTGATGTGTGTGTGTGTATATATTTTAGAGATGCTTCATTTTTTCCCCACCATTACAACTATGTATGTAACTATGCTGTAAATAAATAAAATCTTTTCCAGGCTTATTGAGTGTTCTTTCCTATGTGAAGTGTATTGTGAATAATTCGATTTTAATATTATGTTACGTATGCCCTTTATTTGGTTATGTATGCCTACACATCTGAAAGTATATTAATGCTAACTACAGCAGAACAAAAAACACACCAACCTAGAGAATCCCCCTCCCCCTCTCCACCGACCTTCCTTCCCACCAATGCTACAGTGAAATTCTATTCCAGCTCAAATCAGTTCCCCGGCACATGTGGCCTGAGCACAAAGAGTGCTATTGTCAGTGGCCCTATTCTCTTACCTTTTCTAAAGTTCCAGCATGCCTTACAAATCACTGTCAAGGGCTGGCACCTGGGCGCAAGTCCACACAAAAAGTGCAATATAAAACGCTTCTAGAATCCTCTAGTCTTACCACGTCAGAGCTTTTTGTTCCCCAGATCCAAGTCCCCTGTTGAATTCCACTGACAGTATCTCAGCATAGTCGACTTAACAAAACGAGGAAGAGTGATTTACTGAAATGAGTTTCACTGGCTTAGAAAAACATGGGGGAAATGATGTGGTGGTTGCAGTGTGTGTATAAGAATTTGAATATAAAGGTCGACTGTTGGAGTGCTTGATAATTATATGGCTATATTCAGGTGACAGGGGATGCCAATTTAGAGGGAGATTTCTTATGGAAACATCTTGACACAGCAGCACAGCCCCAACCCCCTCCTGTGTATCCGCTTTGGATTTATTTGCTCCATATGGTCTGCTTGACATGGTACCCAAAAAGTGTGTGGGCGGAGGCTACGCGTAGTATTTTGTCCGTCTTGAAATTTGATTCAGAAGTTCAGAATACTGGAAGACAAAAAGCAAGGGGGGAGGGAAAACCAAAGTCGAGCGGACGATTTTTTCTCTAAGAATTGTAAACTCGTCAATCCTGCATCCTCGGAAAAAGTAAGTTTATCCAAGGATTTTTTTGCAGTCGAGTAGTGTTTTTAAAGGAAAATTACGGGAGCTATAATCAGTCTCTTTGGAATTTGTCTCTTTTGAGTCTGATGCTGGTAAACTATTCTAATTTGTAACCGTTTCTATTGAATAGAAGATTGTAGCTACCCTTGAAATGCCTTTCTGAAATGTGCAGAGACATATTTTGTCTTGTTTTATTTATCTTAAGCCTATAATATGTGAGTCTTTCCTACATTCTTCAAAATCATATATAGACCTACAGACTATAGTTTTGCTTTATGAAACACAAATATTGAAACCTTTGGTACGAAATTGCTACAGTTGACCCCTGCAGCTGCGAAAGAATAGGCAGCAAATTTTGTAATGCACTAACGCGCATCTAGCACTCGCGCGCTCAAGTTGAATAAGCGTCTGAAAGATTTGGTCTATAACAAAAAATGTTATTTCCTATTGAGGGCTATGCATGGTAACGTTTTTTTCCGTTGTTTTTTTGGATAATGTATCCCACTAGTGACGTATTTAGTTTAGAATTGCGTGCCGACTCTTAAAATCAGGCGACGAGCCCGCGTCACGATTGGCGCTGCCCCAAAAGCCTATTCCAGATTTAATGCCCAGATGTTAATAATGCAGTCTGGCGGCACGAGGGGGCAGGTAAACATGCGAAAATCAAAGCAATTCAACAGGACAAAGATTGTTCCTATTTGTGACCTATGGTATGAGCATATGAGGTGTTTTGTATTGAGTACCAAATAGTCTATATACCCAGAAGATATGCTTTACCATGAATACCTGTAACTCTTTCTAGGCTGTGCGACTATGACCACCACAGGGCGTCAAGCCACTGACCCTCAAAATGTGAAGGAGATAGACAGTGTAAAGGAGTCCATCAGTGACATCATTAATCAACTCCAGGATATCGACCCAGCCAGGCTCTCCTTCTCTCCATTCTTGGATCTGGACACCCAGATTTCCTTGGCACCAGTGTCAGACAGTCCTGAATCTTCGGTAGAAGAGCTCCACTCCCCCTCTCACTCTGTCACAGGTTCTCAGCAGTCCCTTGAACCCCTACCAGCAACGGCTCAGCAAGGAGGTGAGTAAACCTTTTACATTATGCTCTTTAATGAGTTCACCCATCGAACGCCAAATGAAGAACTGCTTGGAGAGAGATGGAGGAGGTGTGACGTTGATGCTTTGGATATGGTTTTGAATGTGGTATTCAAATAACCTATACCTTGATTTGAATAGGGTCTGACTCCTGCCACCAGCAGCCCAGCAAGAGCCTCACAGAGGAGCAGAGACCTGGTGAGGTGGAAGAGGGAGTACTTGATGGAACTCTTTCCAGTCCGACAACTGCAGCACACACCCTGGAAGACACAGTGGAAAACTGCATCAGTACTCCAAATCCAGCTTCTCAGAGAGACATTCCCAATGGCATGGACCCACCGAGATGGAGTCCAGAATCCAACAACCTGGACTCCACCATTGACGAAGGCCGTCCGTTGATAGGCATGCCACCAGATAGCATTGAGCTGACCTTGTGGAGTTCACAAGAGCAGGGAGAGACTTGTGAGGCTGCACCTGAGGTGTCAGGCAGGGGGAAGTGCTGCTGCTGTTGTGGATGTTGCCAAAGTGGTCGTGTTCCAGCTCTTTGTTCAGTTCTGGCCTCCCTCCTGTGCACAGTGGGCATTCTCTATGCACTCTATTTCTACGTTGCCATTGAAGCCCCTGACTGCCCTGACATGGTCAGCCGCCTCACTTTCACACTTTGCTGCTGTGCCGTAGCAGCAGTCCCTGTCTTGATAGGTATGCTTGAAATGCTGTGTAAATATACCTTAAAGGGCAATTTCACTCTGGGTCTCTCGTGTATTTGTAGAAAAGTTGCTTTACTACAGAGTGAAATGAGCTCACAGACAGCTCTGTACATATGGTCAGGCCAGAGAAATAGCCCTAAACTACTGTGCATGCTCTAGCTTCCAGCTTTACAAAGGACTACACAGAGACAAAGGACTGGCGTCAGACATTGCCAGTCATAGGTTGCCACTCTGACCAAGTGTGGAGGGTGTGATCATTTACTTCTGGTAACTACGTTACCTGGCGAGAGAGTGGGAAGAAATTTTAATTACCCACCCATTGTAGTTCTTCAAATTGAGTGAGGGTAGATCTAAGCGTCATTATGACATCTTGCTCTACCAAATTAGCACCTTCAGTGGCCGATGTTTCTGAGCAGAGATCGGCCAGCCACATAGAAAATTAATGAGTTATGCCTCAATCTGGTAAATTAGTTTACTGTTGCTTTACTGTGAAATTCCCCTTTCAACTTACACACTTGTGTCAAAAAATAGTCTTCTGAGCTCTTCAAATAAAAAAAAGTTAAGATTAGGAGGAGATTTAGATTGTCTAGCCACCATGTCTTGGAATGCTTCAGTGTCTAGTCTACCCTTTAATTGCTTACTCTCTCAACCTCAAGGCAGTAGAGATCTTACTTGGACTCTTGGGGAGACGGATAATTTCCCTCTTTTATAAATACAGTAGCTTTAAAAGAAACCTACAATAAAGACTAGTTCTCAAGTCTCTATGGCTACATCCTAATTGCCTTTGAGTATTTTAATCATATCCCAACCTTTGCAACCTGAAGGAGAGGGCAAGCGCTGAAAATATCTCAAAGCCTGCCGAGACACTTTTCCTGTAGTCTGAGGGTTGTCAAAGTTAATGAAAGTAAGGTCATGGTATTTATGAGCAACATGTATTTGGGTCATACCCCATTTAATTGCCGGTTGCTGTATGCAAATTAGGATATTAAAAATAAAGTATGCTGACAGACGAGATCAAGTGAGGCACAGGAGCCAGAAGTCAAGAGTTGTTTGTGGAAAGATGGCACAAATTCAAAATGCTAACAGACTTATTACTCTGTTTCCCCTCTCAGCAATGCTTACGGGTGCAGTGTGCCAGTTCTGCACTGCTTCCTTGAATCCAGTGGAGCCGTTTCCCAGAAGACGGGCAGTTCAGCAGCTGTTTGTCACTGCATCCTTGGAACAGTTATTTCTCTACGTTCTCAACCTTGTTGTTTTGGCCACCTTCCTGCCCCAAGACCAGCTGAGGGTGGTGCCTATGTTGGTTGCCATTTTCATTGTAGGAAGGTAAGACACAAAGCCTGTGAGAAGAGCTATCTGTGCTTAAAGAGTTTAATGGGGAACTTAAATCTAATTTTCTGTCTTTTTTTTACAACCAGATTTGTCTACTGGATCTGCCTTCATGTGTGTAGTTCCTGGCGAGGCTTCGGATCAGGGCTGACCGTCTTCCCTCTCCTTGCCATGGTGGTTTTCAATCTGTACTGTCTGTATGACCTGGGCCTCAGACAGCTGCTTTTTGGCTCAGACGACACTCTCTATAATCAGACCACCCCTTCTTCCTGGCCAATGGAGATGTCACAGAGCCCAAGTGGCAAATCGGATAATGTCTTAGCCACAGACATCCTGGACACTCAGTGAAGAGAAGAGGCGCCGCCCTTTATTCCTTCAAGAGAGAGAAATCTTTCCAGAAATAGCCCATTCCTGTGGTCTGCAGTTGAGCAGCTACACAGACTGCCACTAACCTCCAAGGCTATGATGGCTTAAGTTGTATTTTGCTCCTCGTATACAGGACTTTTTTTTTTTTTTTTTTAAATGTGGATTCATGCTTATTATCTGAAACGCAAAAGCCTTTTCTCTCACTAGTTGCGGAGGAAGCCTTTGAACAACATTCTAGTCTTAAAACGTTTGTCCTTTTAAGCTATTCCAGTGCCTATATTTAATGTTTTGAACTGTAAGTACTTAAAAGCTCTGCTATATATGGATTCATTTGGTTTGATCTCAAAAGCCACTTCAAGCTACTTTGAAATCTTTTCAAAGAAAGATTTATTTTAACTGTCCAAAAGTTTGTAAATGATGAAGGAAGAATAAAAGCCATTTGTACTAAATATTTCTTTCTTCTTTTTTTAATCATCAGCTTCTCACCTCCGAATACAGTTGTCTCTCTTGCCTTAATTGAGCAGTTAGTGGTGGAATTATGTCAACGTCTCTACTCAGTATTGGGACTTATGCCTTGTGCTGGCTACTGGTCTGTGGCTGCTCTTCTGATGAGCTGCCGTCCACCTCTCTGGGCTCTTCAGTCTTGCTGTTGCCATTCACATCGTTGATAACCCCTACGTGACACATGTAAGGTCTGATCACCGCTAACACAAGAACACATGTCAACAGTGAACCCCCCATCAGGATGCCCAGGAGAACCATATTCCACTTCTTGCCGTATGGCTTCGAGTGGCTGCGTTCCCAAGGGTACACGGGCTTGCTACAGGTCCCATGGTGAGAGTCCAAGTCAGAATACGGAGGGCAGTCTAGATAGTCTGTGCTCCACTTACCAGAGCAGGAGTGGCAGCTTGTGTGGCAAGGTGTGCACCGTCGCAAGGCTCTAGTTCCATTTCCCTCAGATTCATAGTAAAGTGGTGGGCAGGAGACCAGGCAGACACTCTTAAACACAAACAGTGGATGGTCACACTCTGGAGAAAGACGGTTCCACTCTTATTTTAGTGGTTTCCACACAGACTATACTTTTTTCATCAAATAAATTCTCTTTGGCTTAGATTGGTTGTCATAAATGTTTGTCTAACTTAGTCTAATACTAAGTTATTCTGCTGTAATACCTTTTTATTATTATTATTATTATTTTTTTTATTTTTTTTAAGTAGATACGTTGTCCATAAAAGTAAAACACTGTTAGGATACCTGCACAGCCACCATCAGAGTTCCTCAATGCACATTTCTGAATGACTATCTCCATCGAACGTGCTGTCATGGGCTCATTTGTCCCATACAATTCTAATTGGAACTTCAACAACAGCCCTACATAGAACAACAGTAAATGGTACTGACATAAGATGTAAGGGTAAACAAGCAGGGCTTGTAATAATTGATATTTTGATAACACCAATCTTATTCCAGACAATTACATTTTATGAAGAATGGTAGTGTTCATTTGTGAGATGCTTTGTTAGCTCCAGTAGGTCCAACTAACATGAGTACCAGTATATTTTATACTGCTATACAAATGGCAAGATGTGATTGTTGTGGCAACACCTGAAATATAGCAACACAACCGGTGGAGCCAGTTAATTTGTGGTCACTGCTACTCCATTAGCTGTAGTATAAAATACACCAGGTTTCTTATCTTAACAATTTTCATTGTCTTCTAGGGATATACTAATACTATAATATATAATTATATTGTCAAATATTGTCATGTATTATTTTGGTCATACTTACAATATATGTCAAAGATCTGACTCAATACTTGTTCAGTTTGTTATTTTTCATTTTGTATCACTTAATGTACAATTTACTGTACCTCTGTTGATTGAGTCTCCATTAATTTCAATTTGTAGAGTCCAGGTCCCTGAGGGATTCTCATCCCAACAATGTATGCTCATAAAAGCCCAGTCAGTGAGCCCAGAGCCCATTTGTCAAAAGGCCTGTGAGAGAACATTTGCAGTGATTGAGTTGCAATATCATGAGAACAAAAAGTCTATGGAACAAAGCCACAATAAGACCACATTTTCACATCTCGCTTCTCTGTCCGGACAAGAAACAAGTCCTTGCCCGTAATATGTCAAAATGGTTAACGACAGTGTTGATAAAATGCTATGTAATAATTCTTTATGATGAACAAATATGGCTCAAGTATCAAATCCAACTCTTCTTCGCCAAAACATGCAACAATAGTATTGTGCACTGAACCTTTATCATATGGACACTTTCTTCGTGCACGTCTTCCTGTACATCATTTTTCTGGTAACAATTTACTTAAGGGGGCACAATAATAATTATTAAGTAACTAGGAACTGAGGAACCATATGTTAACAAACTGTTGATTAACCATCAGTTACTCAAGTCTCAGACCTGGGAAATCCTTCCAGAATGGCTTCTACTTCGCGTCCCAAAGACAGTGAAGAACTATCCATTTGACTCTCAAATACCCATTTTGCACCTACTTACTTCAAATTCTTAAAGCTAACTCTCAGTCAAATAATTAGGTCCTTTGTTAGCATATCCTCATTTTATCATGGGTATACTTAATCATTATTTGTGCCCCCCTAAAGTGTTACCGTTTTCCCTATGCAGCTTGCATTTATTCTTATGTGTGTCTGACCTCTGTGTGAGGAGTTGGGAGACTGTTCCCCTGGGGCTTATGAGGGTGACGGAGAGGTCGCCACGTCTGCTGGAAGCTAGAGACAGCTGAGCCTGGACGTGCTCCAGAGACTGAATCCAGTTTCTGGTGCCTTTGCAAGCGGTCTCGTCCCATTTCAACTTCAGCTTGCGACAGAGCTCACTGCTAGTCAGAAAGCACACCCGGCAGCAAATCAGACACCTTCTAGGCTTGATGTTTTAATTTGCAAGGGTGATTGAAATACAGTCAGATGACCATCAAGTTCACGTTTGTGTACTGGTATATTCTGAACAACAGTATTTATCAGTGGTTTACAGAGAGTCCTGTGTACTTAAAAAAAGGTTCAAAAGGCAGTTAGCCATAAGCAGCATCACAGACATAAGTACAGCTCTGATTAAACGAAATCAGATTAAATCATCAATTCTTACAGCTTCACACTTTCCTTTGTAGCTATCCAAAATGCATGTATGCCCTGATGAAGGTCTGATAGACCAAAAGCTTAAAATAAAGTGAAACACTGCATAGATCTAGAGGTGTGTAAAAATCTCTTCATTCAGTTTGGACTCATTGATTCTTCCAGCGCCTTAGCAAGGATTTAGTTGGGTAGAGCTGTGATCATCCTGCATTAACTATCCAAAATGTGAAGGGGTAAAATATTAGACGGGCAACCGTCACATTTTCCTCACATGGGTCTTCTCGTGACATCAACTGTACACTGCCTTTGAGGTTTGACTGCTCTCCGTCTACTGGCCATGTCCACTATTATGCCAGCATCCAGTAGCCCATATCCATAGTAATGGCTGACTACAACAAAGGAAATCAGTGTTACATATTTAAATGAAGGGGGGAATAAATCAATGTTTTTCTACATTTCTAAACACCTGTAACTGCTCTATGTGTGTACTGCTGTTTAACAACAGCTAATTCCACCAAAATTGACATTTCTTTTGCAATTCTGCAAAAGTAGACATTTTCCTAAATTCTGTCATTTTAAGAGTTTTAAGTCATGAAGCTTCAAAGTGAGGAAAATGCAATGTACTGACCTCAGATTACATTGCCTGAGATGGTCATTCATGTTAAACATCGGCATGTTTTTTTTCCCCTTATAATCCTAGATGTTTGGTATAGGTATGGGAACATGACTGTCCATAAAATGCTCTTTCAACCATCTCAGGCAATGCAATCTGATAATGTTGTGACATTTTCTTTTCTTGAGAGCTAATAACTTAAAACTCTAAATAAAAGAACAAAATATTAGCAGGTTTGAGGAAAATTACTATTTTTGCAGAACTATAATCTACAAGTCAATTTTTGTGGAATGTATCTTTAACATCATCCCAGTAGTGCTTGTCTCACCAATTCTTCCCGCTCCATTCTCTCTCTGGTCATGCGTTCTAAGGTGCACGTGTCTGGATGCCCGAATCACCAGGTGCTGAACATCACACCAGGTAAGTGTGGGGCTGTGAATGGATGGCATGGGAATGCACGATCATGTTCAGGTTTCTGAGTTACATGTGTTGCTTCATGCTGCTTTGTGCAGTGAAGAGGAGGGTGGTTTACTTTGCCTCCAGAGCTAGTGCGATGATTCCAGCCGCCAGTGGTGCGGAGGCAGAGGATCCGGTGTGCTTAGAGGTACAAGAGTGATGCAGGTCTGTGGTGACCTGGAAAAACAAAATAGGAGTGTGAATATGTGGCAAATCTGAAAACCTCAATCTTTTGAAGGTCCCCCATCATGTAATTAAAGGGGAATGCCGCCCATTTTAAGAATTCAGGTTTGTTATTCCTATGCCCCAGTCCAGAACAGTTCAGTCAATGTAAGTGAACATACACCACTCTTTCCAAAAGCTAGAAATCAGAGAGAGAACCCTTGAATTGTAATGTCACCTGGATATAAAAATCTGGGGCAAATCCATAGAGAATGAAAGGGGCACTGACTTCATAAAATGTTTGTTTGATCTTCCAAATTAGGTTTAAATTCTGGTTTAGACCTGAGCACAATGCTAGAATATAAACCTCATTTGGCTGTGGGAACTCCAGCCCCAGATAGTATATCCAAGTGACATCACACATTTTAGGGTTCTCTCTGATTTCTGGCTTTTGAAGAGTGTGGTGCATGTTCACAAATATTGTCTTAATTATCCTTGGGCATAGGAATAATGTAAAATGGGTAGCATTCCCCTTTAATCAACATATACATATACAGTACATAAACAGAAAATTACTCTATTGAATGAGAGGGTATAAGTGAATTGATAGTACTCTCACAATTTTGCGGTGAAGATCACTGCCACCACTATAGGTAGTCATTAAAATCGCTGAGCAGGGCTCACTGTAGAAGGGTCCGGTGCCTCTCTCTGTGGTACTACCGACAGCCAAGGTGTAAATGCTGTTGGCGTAGCCGTCACAGTTGCAGTTGCCCAGTCGGATACCTCCATTGCCTGAGGCCCAGACGTAAATGGAACCCAAGCCACCACGGCCCTGGAATTAAATGAAGATGCTTTTCAGATATTGTAGTGTCATGTAGTAGTAGTGCCATGATATTACTGCTTAGTAGGTGTCACTGCTTAAATGTTATTACCCCTAGAGTAGAACAATTTGAGAAACTTTGGACTAAAAAATGAATTCAAAAGGCCAAAAAATATTAAAAGAATACTAGAAAGCATCCTTGCGTTACAAAACAGCCTGAAGAAGACAACAGGTGCTATGTTTTTTGTGCCATGAGTGTTTGATATCTTTAAATGGCCCACTGCCTTATCCTAATTGATTGACATTATTCATTCCAACCAGTTGATTCTACAGCATAACCCACGCCCAGCATTTCCGGCTCAAGATACCACAACCAATGCAGAAATGTTGGGTGTGCACTGTGCATTGTACTGTGGGACAAGCCGGGAGGCTGGCATGCTTAATGCACACAGTCTGTTAGAGAATGTAGAGGTTTGTAAACCTGTTGAGATGACGTGTGCGATTACTTCCTCAAATCTATTTTCACTTTATAAAGCAAGTGTGCTTTCTTGTCTTATTTTCCTGATGAAAAAGATAAACATGATGAACCTAGTTGGAGCAGAAATCTTGCAAAGAGATTGAGTTACATTCAGACTGCAGCATTCAGACTACCTGAACAAAATCAGCTGCTAATCAACATACTACAAAAGATGACATGTATCTTGACAGGTAATTGAAAGTATAATTTGCTAATGTCTCTGATGAAGGCCTGTTGGGCCAATTCGCCTGGTCCTTCGACACTCGAGCCCAAATCCTCAGGTTCCCAGCTGGAGCTATAGATGTCAATATGCTGCTCGTTGAAGTTTAGAGCCTTGGCCTCTATCAGGTCTGTTACAGTTCCATCCAGCATCCTGACAGCTGAATAACCCAGACCAGAAGCAAGAATGAAAATCAAACAAGAATCTGAGAACGGCTCTCCTTTATATTAGTAGCAAAAAACGTTATGTATTGATCTGTGTACCTCCAATTTTGGCCTGATATGCCACCCCAACCCCACATATTCCATTAGTTGCAGCAGCCACCACTCCAGCACACCTTGTTCCCTGGCTATGTGGCGGGGAGGGAAAATACATGATTAGTTGTAAAGGTCAAGACATTGTGGTTACTTTGTTCTGTTTACAAATGTTGTTGATTGTTTCATATCTAGACAGCGCAGAATTTGTGAGCAACCAAGTATGTACCTTCTTGAATTAGTCTGAGAGTACTCCATGTCTGGTTTGGGGTCATTGTCATTCATGTCTTAACTGGCCAGTGGATCCTAGTGATACACAGCGTGATCTTCCATTTAGTTATGGGGGTTAGTAAGTCATGCCAACCCTGTGCCATAGACTTAGTTATGTGTGCCAAAAACTCACATAATTTCCAGCAAGATCTGGGTGGCTCATCTCTAGGCCATTGTCCAATATGGTTACCACCACCGCTTTGCCTGTGTAGCCTTTAGCCCAAGCAGTCACCACATTCTGATCAAAGGCCTCACTCTGAAATAAAACAGGGGAAGAAAAGTCAGATTGTTTATTTTGATGTGGATGACTGTTATGTTTTCAGTCCTCAGTGAAAGAAAGAAAGAAAGAAAAAGAAAGAAAGAAAGAAAGAAAGAAAGAAAGAAAGAAAGAAAGAAAGAAAGAAAGAAAGAAAGAAATGCCATTTAAGTAGTCCACCAAGTACCACTGTTGACTGTTGATTTGATCATTTAGGGCTGTGAAGGAGTTCCTCTTATGCCTGTTCTTTCCAGTTTGCTGAGCAAACCATAACACCTGAACAGATAGGGTAGGAACAAAACAGTTGTTTGTTGGTCTGGCTAGCTATATCATAATACATAAATAAAAGCATGATTAGATAGAGGTGTGTCAACAGGCAATTAAGTTTACCTCTGGGATCATTTGCAGGCGAATATTGTGCAAATGATGTGCCCGTACTGACATGTTTGGTACATGTCTTTGCACCATATGGTAATAGTCTTCTGGAAATATCTGGGGGGAAATACATGGACAGACAAAGCAGACCTATGTCATTTGGGACAACATATTATATTATAGCTATTCATAGTATTCTCATGACGTGTTTTGCCATACAATATGGCACATTGCCACAGCTCATTGGCCCCAATTGTCATTTAATGATAATCACCTGCTATTTGATTACAATCACCTGTTGTTTGCGACCAAGATGTCTGCGATTGAATACTATGAATAGCTTAAAGGTAGAATATGTAATGCAGTCAAATGGTGACCTCTAGGCAAAAAAGCCCCACTTGGCATTTCACTTTGTTTACATTTTTTGTTTTGGTCTGATGTATGGGTTGGAGTTGGGTGGTGATAAGCGAGGGGTTTCTATTGCTGGCCACACCTCAGGCTGTCAAGAGAGGTCTGGAGAAATCCACTGTATAATAAGTTAATAAACTCCAACCCACACATCAGACCAAAACAAAACATGTAAACAAAGTGCAATACCAAGCAGGGCTCTTTTGCCTAGATGTCGCTGTTTGACGGTATTACTTTAATTGTTGGTATTACTAAAGGCCTATTTTATATTTTAAAATACATATAATTACCTTCCCCAAGTTTATGAAACCTTATTTCTCATCGATTCTGTTGACGCTTTGAGTGGTTCCACTCAGCTGAATAGCCCAACTGTGTTGGTGTAAGTGACACCAGCATCATAGATACAGCACAAGTTGCACAGAAAACAAATGTACGTTTGCTGTTTCATGTTTTGCCATGTGAAAAGTGGCAACGCTACTTTAACACAGCTGTCTGTGGAAAAATAGAAACACCTCATCACTAAGCAGCACTTCTTTACATGCCATTCTAAAATGTGCGTCAAGAACATCTCATTTCGCCACGGAAGGCTACAGGCGTATAGGTTATTTTTATACAGATAATCAATAACGTTATATGCTTACGTCTGGTGGAGCTGCATAAATAAAACACATCTCATGAAAGCTCAATAACTAAAAATGTATTTATTGAATAATGTATAACAGCACCCCCAAAAGGCTAGGGGAAGTAAATAGTCACCGGAAACGTTTTTATAAGCACAATTTCAATTTCAAAGATGGCGGCGTTGGTAGGTAAGTGATGTTTTGACAGAAAATGCTATGCTTTTTGCTCCAGTATAACGGTTAACGTTATTTGACAAATGCTGTATTCAAAATATGAACTAATACACCACACTTGCGCGTATTTCCCGGTAATTTAACTGTGTCGTTGGTCTGATTCGTAACTTTTAGTCTATGCTCACACTGACCTTGCTCCGCCTGAGGCTGTGTTAGCTAGCATCGCAACCTAGCTAACGTACCTACGTCGTTAGCTGGAGCCAGATGTCTGCCAGCACAGAGGGAGCAAGCTAACTGTTAACGAGACAAGATATTTATGAATAAATGCAGAGTGACCATTGTCTTTGTAAAACGTACATATAACGTACACACGGTTTATGGTCGTGCCTCGTTTGTAGCGAATAATAGCTCGCCGCCAACCCTGCCATGATGGCCCGTGTTGCTGTTGTAATGATGTTATGTCACATTACTGTGTCCTTACTTAAAACCAAAGCTCACAGTTGTAAACAAATTCAATGAAGTGAGTTGAGAACAAACGCAATATTTGTTGAAGAAAATACTTTATTCATCTCATAGTCATGGCTTTTCTCCAATTTGATCCCTTTTCTTCCAGCTCCTCGCCTGGCCATTATTGGCTGCTTCTCAACGAGGTAAGAACAGCTTAATCTTGGACAGGATTTTGAGTTTTAATTCCCCAATCTATCCCGCTTGCAGCTGCAATTAGCATATTACTCTCCAATAGTAACATACATTGGGTCTGCATTGCTGCTTGGATCTTGTGGCATGTGTTTCTCACTCTATGGCTGATGTTTCTCCAACCCACAGGCCCATTTCAATTTTCGCTATTCAACAGAAGAGGCTACACCAGAATGCTAAAGGCGAGAATGCCACCACAAGGTCAGATTACCAGTGAGATGATCTTGCAATCCCATCTGGTAGAACCTTAGGCGAACTGTGGAGGTGGCAGTACTATGTATTGGAAATAGCAATACTGCTTAGATATTTCTGTTTTCCAAAGTCTGGGTTTCAGGATTCACCTCATCACGTTATCAATCTCAGAGCAAATATATGTTTGAAAACTGAAAACAGTTGGGTAATGGAGCTGTGTCGGCCTCCAGCCTCTCCTCAAACTGGCATCATTCTGATACAGTGAATCCTGAAATTCAAACCTTTGGAAAGTGGAAATATCTGTGCAGCGTTGCTAATTCCACATGGGAGTACTGATACTTATACTTTCACCTAAGGCTCTACTATATTAGATGTATGTTGTTTTGCTGTGTTTCCTTCCTTTGGCTTCACTATCTATCTGAAAGTTACCATCAAGTCTGTACATGATCAATCTCCTGTCCCTTCTTTCCCAGTGTGGTTCCAGTCAGAGAGAAGAGCACAGCAGTGGCTGCGGCCAAACCAGCAGCAGTAGCAAGCAGCAAAGGAGAGTATGTCATCACCAAGCTAGATGACCTGGTCAACTGGGCACGCAGGGTGAGTAGGGGCTGATGTTATACTCATATTGGGGTGTCGGACTATAGATGGCAAATGAGGGATGAGGTTAAAATCTGACACATGCACTGGCAGTTGTTACAAAAGGAATTGTGGTAAAATATCAATTGTTTAACCTTTTTGTTGTCATCTCACATGGATTTCTAAACCTGTATGTTTAGAAATTCTGCTAGTCCTTTAAATTAGAGCTGTTTTTGACTTGCACTCTGTAGAAAAGCTTTTAGTAAGTTTTCTAACAGGTTTGACATTTGTAAATGTCATATCTTTGAATTTGGAAACAGCAGCTTTAACAGTGTTTTGTATCTTCATTGTATATCTACTCTATGCATCCTTCAAAAGCCCAATCTGGAACTGCTACAAGTAAAATTGTTGCTTTAAGCATCACTCCAGCATTGCACTTCAAACAATCACAATGATCCAGGAGTGGTCAGTGACGTGCTATTTGTCACAGCTCACATGGTACACACTCAATATAATTACATTATAATTTGAGAGCTGAGTTTGGGTTGATATTTATACACACACACACACATGCACATTGTTGTTGGTATGTCGTTGTGTACTTGTGTTGCAGTTCTGCCAACAACGCCACAATTTTCCCATGGGTATTAACAAAGTACCTTTGTATGTATCTGTCAGAGTTCATTATGGCCGATGACGTTTGGCCTAGCGTGTTGTGCAGTGGAGATGATGCACATGGCAGCACCTCGATATGACATGGACAGATTCGGTGTGGTGTTCCGAGCCAGCCCCAGGCAGGCAGACGTCATGATCGTGGCAGGAACCCTGACAAATAAGATGGCTCCAGCGCTACGGAAGGTAGATGACACTATGAGAAGAATGGATTTGGGATATTTAATAGTGCCATTAAGAATGTCTGTTGGATTAGATAACATTTCTGATTTGTGAATACAAATCTTGACATTTAGTGTTTACATACCTGTAAGTGATATACGTACATGAGATGAAGGCTTTGTCAGTTAGAAGTGAATCACCTTTAAACCCCTATGAAATGTTCTCTTATGCATGATATTAGAGATATGAGAGCTGAGTGTGTTTAAACTTTGGATGGATTATTTATGAGAAGCCCGTTGATGGATTGTCAGACTGGCATGAAGCTCGCTCTACAAGGAGGGACAGATTAATCAGGTATTAGGCAACATGACTAAACTCTCATTCTCATTGTTTCCGCTAGGTGTACGACCAGATGCCAGAGCCAAGATATGTCATTTCCATGGGAAGGTAATGTAACTTCTTATATTAACTAGGCCCCAGCAGTTTATTGACAAGATCTCTGGGATTCCTCTCCAGTTGAAACCCTTTATTTCTTCTCATCTCAAAGGGGAGTGGGCACTTAAAATGTATACCAAAAATGACAACATACAGACGGGTGACAAATTAAAGGAAAAACCAACATGAAGTGTCTTAGTTGGGCCACCATGTGCCGCCAGAAAAGCTTCAATCCGCCTTGGCATAGATTGTACAAGTCAATGGAAATCTACTGGAGGGTTGGAACCATTCGTCCAAAAGATTTTACCTCATGTAGTGTTTTGATGATGATGGAGAGCGCTGTCTAACACATAGTTCTAAAATCTCCTATAGGTGTTCAATTGGGTTGAGATTGCGAAGGCCATAGCATATGATTCACATAATTTTCATACTCCTTAAACCATTCTGTGACCCCTCGTGCCCTGTGGATAGGGGCATTGTCATCCTGGAAGATACCACTCCCCATCAGGGTAGAGATGTTTCATCATGGGATAAAGGTGATCACTCAGAATAACTTTGCATTGATTTGCAGTGACCCTTCCCTCCAAGGCAGGGGTCCCCAAACTTTTTCCTGTGAGGGCCACATAACTTTTCCCTTCTCTGATGGGGGGCCAGAGTCAGTTTGTAACAGAAAAAGTATGACGATAGCAGGGATGCCTAAACGTAAACATTTATTGTTTTCCAGAAAGCCACACATAACCAAATATGAATAACCCTTTCCGGGATCTTCACGGAAAGAAAAGTCAGGAAATAAATAATAACACTTAATGAAATAAATAATAACCAAATAAGTTCTTCACTGAAAAAGTCAGGAAATAAATAACACTATTTCTGAAATAAAATTACACTATTTATGAAATCAATAATAATCAAATAACCCTCTCTGGGTTCTTCACAGAAAAAAAAGTCAGGAAATAAATAACACTATTTGTGAAATAATTAATAACCAAATAACCCTCTCTGGGTTTTTACAGAAGTCCATAGAACATCAACTTTCTGTTGTGCCGTGCACAATCTTAACAGGTAAAGTTCAGCTTTAGATGTCAGAGCAGAATCTCTTACTTAAATGACTCATATAAGCAGTCTCTCAAAGTTCTTGTTTTCCTTCCTTATAATCCTTTTGT
>OMKL01030402.1:1071-13690 GCA_900302295.1 Parasudis fraserbrunneri
GGACGGACTTCAAGTTGTGTCCTGGTACTTTTGTCTGTTCAGGTATAGGCCTGCTTTTCAAATAACGGTGTATTTTAATGCTGTGCGCATCTTTTAGGCACACACTGCCACCAATCACGCATCGATTGCGATCGCACAGAATTTAGGCCTTCTTTTATGTAGGTAGTGTGCAAAAACAAATGAAGACCGGTATGGGGATGAGGTCATAATGATCGCCTGCTAAAGGACACCTTTCACACAAACCGTCTTACCAAAATGCAGCGCAAAACAAAATTGCATGCATGATTTAGCTCTTAAGTTCAAATTATATGTAGGCGAATTGATTATCAATATGTGTAAAGGTTTACTGGCATCTTTTGTGTTTTAAAGTGGATATGTAGCACTGGTCTCACAATCATAATGTAATATTCCCTGTCTTACGCAATCTCTGTTATCTCATCCTATTCCCCATTGGCCTGTTCTAAAATATCAGATGTATGAAGATGGCGCCTCACTGGTGTGATGTCATTACTTGTTTTTGTTTTTTTTCTACCCGTCCTACACGCCACGCTTCCAAACATAAATTGAAGCGGCGGAACAAGCGCTTCATGTGCAGTGCGGTTTGGGGTTGGACGGGGAGGACTGAATGATGTCGCTCCAGGAGGCTCCCTGGTTTGTGTACCTAGATATTTATTGGACAGTCCTTCATTTAAACCCTAACATTTACATTTGACCATTACATATTGAGTTATTTGAGTCAGTATTCTTTTGAGTTCATTTACGTAAATGTACTCATTTATCCTGCCTCTAAAACAACTTTTGAAGCAGAAATTTTCATTTTTCATAGTAATTTCTTGTGCAAAATGAGATTATGAATTGATTTATCCCACAGCAGATTAAATAAAAAATAAAAAACTCCATATTTGCCCTTTTTTCCTCCACAACATTTTGGGCAGTTTGTTATACGGTTAAAAAAAAGTTTGTTTTTATATGAATTTCCAATTATATATAACTTGCATCCTGTACTCCACAAGAACTGTGTTTTGTATTGACATAAAATACCAAAGATTTTTTTTTTTTTTTTTACACAATTAAAAATATTTACTTGAACAAATCTTTGTGTCATGCCTTGTGGCTGGCTGTCCTGCAGTAGAGCCATCTGTAAAAATGTTATTGGATCTACCAGGTTTTGTGACATTTTCAGCATTTTTTCCATTCCGCTCACATAGGCCTACATAGGGCATCATGGTATTCTTGGCTACCAAGAAGTCCACACATTAATGTTGGGTAAGGTAGCCTATATTTTCATTCCAATAGCCTGGTTGTTCTAGCCTAAAGGTAATCCAATTCATCAATATGAATATCTAACCGACATCAAGAAAGAATGAACATAACCAATGTGAGATGGCATATGCTTACACTATATATTACAATATATATAATATATATGCTTACACAATATATATTACAATATATATAATATATATGCTTACACAATATATATTACAATATATATAATGTATATTCGACACAATATTTCAGAATCATTCCAGAATCATTTTCATTGGTCTAAGCTTACTACAGAGGTAGCCTACTCATTAGACCTTTTTCACAGCAGACATTTTGATATGTCTCAGTAGGGCCAGCAAATATGGCCAAAATAGAATTTCACAATATTTTGCTTTGTTTTGACGGTATAATGGTATTTTATTCTCCAGTACAAATTACTGTGTGATATGACATATTTTTCATGTCTTTATTGTGTAATACAATAGTCGTGGTCACTCAAATTATTATTAATACCACTCAAATGATGCATTCTAGCATGCCTCTATACCCCTCTGTTTTAGTCCTGTTCAAAACGAGCTGTTTCCTAACTTTAAATGCCTAACATCCAACAACTGCGCAGCGTTTCCTCAACATTTTCTTCTGTCTTATAGATAGTTTTTGCTAGCTTTTGCTCCGCAACAGAATGACTCGCTTGTGTTTTCTTCCACATACAAGGAGGTTGGATGGTGGGCAGTGCTGAGGGGCAGCATTGTCTCGCGCCGACGTCATCATGTTACAGAACTCCAAACAGCTCGAATTATAGGCACAGTTTCTGAATACGAGTGATGTGCCTTTCTCCGTGGACTGAGCATTTTGATACTTTCACAGTATTTATATTGCATCTAGACCTGCTTTATAATCGGGAAATGGAAATAGTGCTTTCTACAATATGTCCCCTTTAAGTTGTATAAACTATTTGCCAGTAGTGTGGTGAATGCAAAGCTATTCGCTTACTTGCTGAGTCCCGTGATGGAAGTTCTGGCCGGTTTCCGAGCGAACCAGGAAGATTTAGACAGGTAGCAAACGGCAGAAACAGGGTCACAAAACCCAAAAAGTTTCAATCCACACCACTATTTTGAAACAGCTGATAGGCCCCGTTACCCGTGAAACAGCTCCAGCGCGTAGTAGCCTAATACACCGCCTTTTTCCAAGAAACAAAATAGTGCCAAGTGATTGCAGAATCTGAAGTGCTGGGGGACAGTGATTTTGTGTTAGAAAAAAGCAACCCTTTTGTCTGCATATTGCTGTGTGGATTAAAACTTTTTCGTTTCAAGACCCCGTTTGCTCTCGGTTCACTCAGACTCCAGCCAGAACTCTGACCACAGGACTCGATAAGTAAGCCAATAGCTTTGCATCCACTACACATTGGCAAGTATCTCATATAACTCATGTCCAAAAAATCTTAACTATCCTTTTAAGGTGTGCCAGTTAGCTGTGCTAGTGCATAAGAGGAGCCCTGCTATGACACGTCAAAATGTCTGCGGTCTATTTGTTTTGCAGGTGGGCCACATTGAAAAATCTATAGAGTATGTTGGTGGTCAGAGGTTATGACGGTTGGAGACTTCTGACAAGTGAGATTTTCCAGCAGAGTATGGCCTTGCCCCCTCCTTCCACTTTCACACATAAGCCTACTTTTCATGCAGCTACTTTTGGGACTATCTTCTAAAACATGGGTTCTTAAACTTTTTCGAATAAGGAACTCAACATTTTATAGGCTAGTAGGCTATTTCGCCTCTATTAAACCATAGCCTCCCTAGCATAAAAGGTAACGTATGTACTTTCGGTCAGGAAACTCCCTCAAAACAGTTTACATTTCACACTGCCGCAAGCCTGAGGTATGTTGTCAAACAGGTATGGCGTGTGACGTTTTGAGCAGGAAGGCTGTTTGGTAGGCTGTAACAGGTGAATATATGGACGTTCAATTACCGGAAATTCGCCTAGTTAATCTTTGAAATAGGTTACGATTCATGCTGCAGTTACTCCTCCATATGATACAACCCGGGAAACGGTAAAGATAACAGGAGTGAAGACTGACTGGCACTTTACTTCCCAAAAGCTTCACAACGCTGAGCGAACTCCAACCAGGTAAGACGGAAACTTTGTAAACCAATACACTCTAGGGCAATAATAAAAAAAATAATAAAAAATGACGTGCAAGTTGTTGCAGTGAATATCCAATACCCCTGAAGATACAAAGCTAGGGGGATTTTAACTAGGCTTTACAGCTAGACTGCAACCTTTGTGACTTACCTGATCAACTTTGATCATTCTTAAGGCATTTGCGGAGTAACGAATATCAACCACAAGGTGGCGACAGAGTGTAACCCTTACACTCAATGTAAGGGTTTTTCAATTGTATAGGCTACAATGGCCGGTAATTGGTAAACTGAAATTACCATCAAACTAACAGTGGTGGAAGAAGTACACAGTTACTTTATTTCAGTAAAAATAGAAATACCCGATTAAAATAGTATTCTCGTAAAAGTCAAGAGTCTGATTACATCCTCTTGAAGTTGACAGGCTTCAAATTTGAAAGTACATTATCTTCATAAATGTTTGCCATGTTTTCTATGCAAAATATTTTTCTTCAAAGTAACTAGTAAACTGGTGGGTTCAGATAAATATAGTGGAGTAAAACATTTTCTCTGAAATGTTAAATATTGTGTAATAAATCTCCATATTTTGTCTTGTAGTTTTTGCTTTTTGCAATGCCAGGCTTAGCGGAGATATGTTTTGCCATGCTGTCACTGCTACACCTGGCTTGGGCAAGAGTTATCTACAACCACAATGAAGGTAAACAGAAGTCTGCCTCTTGAATAAGTCCTGGGGTGTTTTTTCTTACTGGTCATTCCTGTTTTGTTATTATTCACTCACACACAAACACCTCTGCATCTGAATAGTCTCTCTTTGCTCCTAGCCTACCTGATTTTCTGTCTGTTCATTGGCAGTGGTCCATCAATGTCTGAATAATCTTAAGTCATGTCCTCATCTTGGCGTGAGCAATGAACTCGTTTTCTTTTATACGTGCACTTCTACATGATCACTGTTCAAATGTGTGGCCACACCCGTGTGTGTGTTTTCCATGTCTACCTGTCTTCATCTTAAATGTCCACTGAGCTCACTCTATCTCCCAGTATCCATGACCGTCTCCACCTCTGTTTGTGCTGGTCCAGTGTTCCTGGGGGAGAGGTCTGCGGCCTCCTTCCTTTCCCGCTCGCTGCTCTACAACAGTTGGGACTTTGAGCTGGTGGTGACTGATGACCTGGAGCGAGAGTGCAGGGAAGAGATATGCTCCTACGAGGAGGCCAGGGAGGTGTTTGAAGACGACACGCAAGCGGTAAAGGTTGGGAGGCTTCCTTCGGGTCGCCTCTCCTTGTCTCCTCTCCTTAACCTGCTGTACAGAAAAGGAAAGAGCAGTAGCCAATGGTGTACATCTATAATACATTTCAGTTTCTTATAGTGAAGGGAGTTTAGATTAAGGGAACATTTACTGTTGTAAAAAGAGAGACTTTTTTTTTTCGCAGTGTAAATAGTAAGAATCTAGTTATTACTTTTGACCAAAGCTTGATCTGAGGCCAGACTTTTAACATTTGCACTAAATGAAAAGGCCTCTCTTCAGCTAGAGGTCTCTCACAGCAGCACATTTGCCACTGCCACAGGCCCTTCCAGTCTATATGTTGTGGAGGTTATGTGAGCTTACTTTATGTGGTTCTGTTGGAAACAGTAACCTTGCACAGCAGCTGGTTTCACGAGATCACGCGAGAATCCATCTTGTCAGGCTTCAAGTTATGAATTTGTGCCTGAACCACAGTAGTTCGGACCAATCAGTGTCCATTGAAGAACCACTGGTGGTTACGGGTAAAGATACTCTGCCAAGTTTTTTTCTTTTTTAAGTGCTGGCCCTATTACAGATTCAAAGGAAGACTTTCCAGATGGTTGTGTGTAACAGACCATCTGGTGGGTCAGGTTAGGAGACAGAGTCAATAATTGTTCATTATTTGTCTTCTTTTGCTTTTGCTCTTTCAGAACATATTCTGGACCTCGTATGTCAGCAGTCACGGTAATACTTCAAGAGAACCTCGCTCATCTGACACCCTTGGGTGTGGTGGTCACTCAGGAGTCAGGCTCTCTGTGCCACAAATTGGTTGTATAAAATATATGCTTTGGAATTTCAGTCTGACTTTAAGAACATAAACTCATACTGAAGTAATGCAAAAAAAAAAAAAAAAAGAGGCATAAACATGCAAGTTACATGGGGCATGTCTCCCAAATACTCAGCAGAGTCCACAGTTGTGCATAACTGATATGACATTACATACTGTAGTTTTTGCATTGCCACATATTAAATTAATTATAGTCATGTGTGGTCCTGTGTAGCTCAATGGGTAGTAGTAGTAATAATAATAATAATAATAATAATACAAATACAAACGCTCAAAGCACTTTGCAGTAAATTAAAAACAAAACAATAATATTAACAAACGCGAATCTGCAATAGCTGCAACCGCGTTCGCGCATGCATCCACTCTCACACACACACCCATCGCACACAAACATTGCATTGGCACACCAATGTCTATCATTGTGGCAAAATGCATGTCTCTGTCATTTGCTATGTCGCGGCAAACAACGTTTTTAGAAATTTTGGGGATGGACGGACAGACCGATGGACGGACTGCTTGGTCGCAGCTAAAATGTATGCAGTCATTCCATTGTAAAGCTCTGGTGCTAGAAACGCACTATAGAAGTGCCATCATTCATTCATTATTTGGTTAAACTTGTCACATTGAATTTCTGGGATTTAGATCAATGAAATTCATCAAAATAGTGTTCAAATGCTCACTCACATATTCACAAAACATGCATGTCCATTTTGCGTTCTGATTTGTTCTGTAAAGTCTAATTTACAACTGATATTTTAATTGCATGTAATGCATTGCATGCAAGGAAATTCCAACATTTATGCACAAATATATTTTCGCATTATGGCATTTAATGTCCATTCAGTAGATCAGTAGTTTATAAGTTTTAGGATAGGATCAGTAAGAGGCCTGTTCCTTTTTTGAGCATGAAGTTATCAGATTGCATTTTGCCAAACTATTCATATGAAGAATGAGGTACAATTACACATTTATATATTTATGATTCAATAATAATCCAGTTGAAGGATATTCATACAATAATACATTTTTTATTGATTGAATAACAAGTTGGTTATTATATTCTTGGGAACTAGTTGGTTATTGATTGTTTTGAATTGAATTAAAATACTTTATTATCCCGTGGGGAAATTCGGTTAGTGGGCTGCTTTGTTTGATAATGAGTGTTCTGTGCATAGTTGATCATTATTAACTAATATTGCTGCTGTTCCTGTAGAGTCAGCGCCAAGAGTGGATGTGTCAGGCCTGGTGGCAGGTATCATTGCTATTCTGGTGTCTGCTGTTATTGCCACCGTGCTGGGCATCTACTTCTACAAATCCAGGAGTAAGAGTAGAAGGAGGTCAGCCAGGTAAGCTCACTCTTATTTCCAGTACAAGTAGAGATTGTAAAGCAACAGCCCGTATGCCCCTGTAATCAATAACCCTGCCTAAGGCCTTGAAATCACATTAGGCTTGGCTTAGCTGGTTAGGGTGGTGTGTTTGTATGTTGTGCTTATTCCTAAACTTTTTATTCTCTAATTTACACAATACACAGTTACATAATGAATTTGCCATAGCTGAGTAATGGTGTCCTTAGTTATTTCCCAAACTATCTCCTGTCATTGTTTTAGTGCTCCAGTGAGGATGGTTGCGGATGGGCGTCCAGCCCCAGAGACGGTACCTCTCTCTGGAATCATCGCTCCAGGACTGCCCTCCTACAATGAAGCTCTGGGCCGTAGTGGACAGCATGATGCACCTCCACCACCTTACTCTGGGTATGGATCTATGTTGTTTACTCTGGGTATGGATCTATGTTGTTTACTCTGGGTATGGATCTATGTTGTTTACTCTGGGTATGGATCTATGTTGTTTACTCTGGGTATGGATCTATGTTGTTTACTCTGGGTATGGATCTATGTTGTTTACTCTGGGTATGGATCTATGTTGTTTACTCTGGGTATTGATCTATGTTGTTTACTCTGGGTATGGATCTATGTTGTTTACTCTGGGTATTGATCTATGTTGTTTACTCTGGGTATGGATCTATGTTGTTTACATGTATACACCTCCACCACCTTACTCTGGGTATGGCTCTATGTTGTGTTTACATTTAAACAAGATACAGACAGAAAGTATTCCAATTTATTTTAATAACTCGATGCTGTAGCCTATATAGCTCATGTGGCCACAACTAGACTTTCTCTCTTTCTCCACAGGGGGGTGCCATCGGAGCCTCCTGATCCCGCAGATAATCCAGCGGATAATGAATGAGAAGAGTGGATGTGAATTTTTAAAGTTATTTTAAAAGTTTTAAGTTAAGTTTTAACATTAAGTTAAGTTAACGTTTTTTTATATATTTAAGGGTACAATTGTGGTACAGTACCTTATGTACAAGACTTTTGGCATGGAAGCCCTGCATTTTGGTCGGGACAGTCTTAGACTTTTGCCTGTAGATGTGATAGTTTGTATTCAGGGAATGAGGTTTTGGGAGGAAATGGGGTTGATAATGACAGCATGAAAGACATAAATGCTGAAGGTAGCCTATGTGTTTTACGCTAAACTCTTGAATGCTATCTGTTTTATAATATTAAATTGTGTTATAGCCTAACAGATAATATAGGCCATTTTTGCAAGCCACCTATCTGGCAGATCTACATTTAGAGACTTTTTTTTTTAATAAAAGACTGCAAATTTAATTGGTTTGAGGTGTGTTTTTTGTGTGTGGTGGTGATTTCCTCTTTTCAAATAAGATGGGGAAATGGTCTATTAGGCCTCCTACTTTAAAGCCCCAATCTGTGATATTTTTGACCACATAAATGTGGGGTATATTCATTCACATACATTCTTGAATAGTTTGATCTGTAGATGGAAAATATGCTATTTGGAACTTTCCTAACCCATTGTAGATCAGAATCTAGATCTGTGTTACTCCAGTGTTTACAAACATTACCAATGTAAACAAACATTTTATAGTCACAAAATACAGTGAATACAATTTAAAACTCATTTACCTGTTGTCTAGTATTAGTCCTAGTATCAAAAGCTCAGTCAATCAACTAGAGAATTAAAACATGTCTCCATTCTTATTTGTCATGGTGGGGCACGTTTGTTTACGTTTGTATCACTGATTGGGTCTTTAAGATAAATTGGCAATGTAGAAAACCGTAAACCTCTAGTAAGGAATGTCAATATAACCATCCAATCATGTGGTTTGACGTGTATATGGGGGGGGGGTTCATATTTACAAGACATGTATGAAATCTATTCACTCCTTTAACAAAAATGTCCAATAGCCTATAGACAACCAATAGAGTACACGTACAGTAGGCTATATAAACCCGGATATTCTTTCAGAAATGCGTGATGCTACAAAACAAGACACATAAAATGAATCTAAATCTATTATAAATTGTATTAAATATATTATAAAACAATCTTCGTCTATTTGTGAAGGATATCACATGCGTTTGATCTACTCCTATCAATAAACTGGCGACAGAAATTAAAGCAGTTTGTGCTCTTTTAATAGAGCTCTTTCTACTCAATTCCATCAAATGTTCTACTCTATTCGAATCCTCCTTTGGTTCCAGTGCTACAAGCCAACATAAAATAAATGTAAATCTAATTATAGAACAATCTAGTCCATTTGTGAAGCTTATCACATGCGTTTGAGCTACTCCTATCAATAACTGGCAACATAAATTAAAGCAATTTGTGCTCATTTAATAGGCGAAATTTCTACTCAATTCCATCCAAATTTCTACTCTATTCCAATCCTGCTTCGGTTCCAGTACTACAATGCCCACACCAGGCTAGAAAAAGCCTGATCTGCACTGCCTTTGCCATGACAAATTGTGTGTGTGTGTGTGTGTGTGTGTGTGTGTGTGTGTTTGACATCAAGAGTAGGAGTAGCAGACAGACAGCGTATGAGTGTGTGCGCACTGGATGGAGAGTGGGTGAGGGAGGGAGTGTGCGAATGCTCGAGCCAGCCAGCCAGCCCAGTCATTCGCTCTTAAAAATGGCGTCTTCTGAACAAAATGACCGAAAATAGCTCTAGTAGGGCCTCCGTGGTTTTCTATATCTCTGTGGGTGAAAGCCTCACATCAGGATTGCACATCGACTGCGAAACCACAATGCTGTCTTTGGTCCACTAATTATTTTTTTCCTCAGAATATGAGATGTCAAGGAACACTGGGTCAATAATTAAAATCTCTATATTAAACGCATCGTTGTCAATAAAGGGAAAGTAATATCAGGAGATTTTTGCAGAAGATATGCTATATTTTTTCCAAGCAGCATGGCAATATCCTACCTTTTCATTCCTTATTTTAAAGAAACTGCTAGAATGCGGGACTGGGCTACAGAAGCTATCGCGTTGTAAGCCCTCAGTGGAATGTACGAGCATCTAACATTTTACCCTGCATACTGCTTTACTCTCCAGCATCAGCTGAACCAGTGGCTCTGCCGAGGAAGACAATAGACATTGAAATATATAGGGGGCGAGAGGAGGGAGGGGAGCAAGAAACCGGATTTTTGTGGTGGTGGTGGTTGGTGTGACCCCCTCCCTATCCACCCCCTCCTCCCCTTTCTGTATCCTCCATCTCCCCCTCCTCCTTCTCCTCCCCTCCATTCCTCTCCCCCTCCGCGCTGGTCCCAGTCTTGAGGACTTGCTCGTGAAACGGGAGAAATAAACAGAGACCGAGCAGAGGAAAAAAGGACAGAGGGAGTGATAGCGTGCGAGAATCCAAGACATTGCCTCCCTCCCCTTTCCCCCTCACTATCTCTCCATCTTCATCCCTAGTCTTTTCTTTAATGGATAGAAATTATCCTGGTACAGGATTCGGTGATTTGGGCGCTGGTACGGGATGGAGTTACGAGAGATCGGCGAAAGCAAGGTAAGCATTTGTGCCCGTGCATGTGCACCCAGTCTACATGGGTGCATAAATATGCTTAGCTTGCTGTAACAATGCCCATGCCGATAGAGGCAATGCAATCCGTGCTCCCTCTGTCGCTCCCACTGCATTCGTGTAGTCTACATAGGTCTGCTACATTGTTTGCAACCCCAGGTACAGCCATCCGTATTGTCATTAGCAGGGAAGGGGGTGTCTCGAAAATGCAAGGAATGCGATTGAGGGTTAATGCGTGATACGGAAGGTAGACCGAGACAGAGGAGAGGGGCGAAAAGAGGGGGATGGGTTGGTGGATACCGCTAGCGAGCGTATTATCAAAAATGAAAGACAAAAAATTGATGTATGTTATGGAACTGAATTGGATTTATTTTGCTTATTCCAGCATTGCCGTGCTGTAGACTGTTCTCTTAACAAGACGTTGCATGCATACTTGCATAGCAAGGTTGGCTGGTAGCTTACTAATTAGCTATACAAATCAAATACATTTGGCAATGCGATGCATAGAGCTACTGCACTCTCGGCAGCTGGCTACTACTGTAGCTAGCTCACTGTCTAGCAATGCATTGGCTTTATGGTGGAAAACATGGCCATGTCGAGCCTTTATTTCTGCTGCAATCTATCTTGTGGTCTTAGCATATAAAATATAATACCTGACCTAGAAATATAACTGAATGTTAACAAAATGTACAGTTGTGCAACGGTAACGTTAACAGTCCCAATCTTTTATAATCCTTAATTCATCAATTGAATTATAGCTGTTTGTACCAACAATGTCGCGAGTAAATGGTCAAATTTGCTACAAGAAAACATTTAATTAAATTGACCAAGCCGTCTCAAAATACGAGTGTTGCGGGCGAAATATTAATTGAACTGATTAACCTTACATTAACGTTACAGTTATAACACGAGCTACGTTACAGCACTGTATTGACACGTGTGACTGTCCAGCCTTCTGTTAGTGTTGTGAAAATTATATGCAGTGCAAAACATAGCCGAGATTGTATCAAAACCATCATCAATGCAGGCAATACAGAATTACATTGGCTAGATAACGTTTGGTAGCTAGCTAACATTAATACTAGCTACTAGTCTACTCGGGTAATGCGAGCTAGCAGACTGTTATACCCACTTTTTTTTTAGCGTTAGCGACCATTTAAGATGATTCTGCACATTTGACTGACGTAAGCTATAATGCGGGTCCACAACACAGACGGTACAATAACCATTTACGTTGCAAAACATTCATCATTGCAAATTAGGTTGTGTTGCAATGTGTAGCAATAATTAGCAAACAGGCTAATTAGCTAGCTTTATTGAGACTAACAATAAGGTTGAGTCTACCGTGAGCTAACTAGCTCGAATGCTAACGTTTGCTAGTTAGCTAGCATTGAATTGCTAACGTCAATTTAGCTCTTACATCATGAGACATTAATAATATTGTTACACAGGCAATGAAGTCCGTTAGCTGCTGCTAGATTGACTAAACTATAGTGGGTAGTAATGTATTTTTTCCCCTTCTTTTTAACCTTACTTTAGTGTTCATAGTTGTAGTGAAGCGCGGCCTAACCATGCTAGCTAAGCTAACTAGCTAGCATTTAGCTGCTGTTCAAAGGCGACTCGGCTACACATTACCAGTCGCCTTGACAACCAAATCAATCTTCTTGGTACAGTGCGTGCCTAGACAGTGCAACGTTGTGGGTACTCGCGTGCACAGCTGCATTTTATTCAGCTTCATTCAATGTGAGCTGCTTATAAAGGTGTCATTGTGGCAGGGTAATATTTTATGCTGGTTGTTCAATTTATAACCAGAATCCACTATTTACGTTTCTCGAAACAAACAGGGTGAGGTGGTTGGAATGCATTTGACATACACCCTTTCTTTCAGCATGTGTCTGCCACTGACTGCCTGTTGGGGGTTGTGTGTGAGGTGGTGAGGGCTACTGCACTGATTTTCATTGTGTTTACTGTCAGGTCTGTTGAGTCAGTAGCCGAGCTCAGTGGTTCTCAACGTTGGTCCAGGGGAGCCCAGAAAATACAGAATATTTGAGTAACTATAGACAGCTATGGCATCCTGGAAAAAAAAAAAAAATCAGGGGCCCTTGATATGAAAAAGGTTGAGAACCTGGCCTAGCTGAAAAGCAAAAGCAAGAACTATTACACAATAAATAAACGAAAGCTATAGACATAGGGTAATGGATCTCAAAATACTTAAAATGTGTTAAAATATTTATTTATTGTGTTCCATTGTATCTGTGTGGGCTA
>OMKL01030509.1:1096-17293 GCA_900302295.1 Parasudis fraserbrunneri
ATTCTTTAAATTGCATCTGTGCAAATCAAATCAAATCAACTCAAAAGAGGTCGTTTATCTGTGTCCCTCTCAGCCGGAGAAAGCCCGATAGCGTAAGCTGCTACCCCGGGGCCTGCCTGGTGTTCCTCACCATCACACCATTATCTTGTCTCCGCTCCGGCCTTATCTATGACAATCCATTTAGATAAGGACCCGGGGAGCTAATGATCCCGGGACACCTCGGAGGCCCCCGGAGGCCGAGCCGTGATCTGTATCTTGAAGTGAACACTCGCACACAGAGAGAGACACAAGTGGCACGTTTCCCCCCGGGGGAACGGGGGAACGGCTAACGGGGCCAAGGATGGGCGGGGTTCGATTTAACTTTCTATTCGATCTATTCCGGAAGTGGATTTTTCTTCAAAAGTCGAAGGTAACACTTTACAATAAGGGTACATTAATTAACAGTAGGTAGGCATTCATTAACACTTACCTAATGTCTCGAGTAATTTTTTACTATGGTGTGCATATTAAAGGAACACTCCAACATTTTGGGAGCTAGGCTAGCTGCTCCCTACTGATTTCAGTCCTTGTGCTAAGCTAGGCTAGCAATCACCTGGACCTCTCTACTCTACTGGACACACAGAGATGAAACTGATATCAATCTTCTTATCTGACTCTGGGGGAGATGGCAAATAAGTGTATTTCCCAAAATGTTGGACTGTTCCTATAACCAAGGTATTAATTTATGTATTATACAATAGTTTATAAAGATGTTAGTTAATGTTGTAATTGTAAGTCTGCAAATATTTATCCCTTAAGTAACACTTCATAAATGCACAAGAGTGCTGACTATGCATTACTTAACCATAATTGAAAGAACCTATTGATTTTGGTGACCCCATGACCTTTCCTTTCATGCCACCACCACCTCCTGACTGACTAGTTACTGGTGTGCTCTCTAGTGCGTGTTTTGTTTGATTGTTTGATATATTACCATTCTTCTAAAACTTCGATGTCTGATTAGTATTGTCTTCCGTGTATTGTGATGTTATTTACAATGTTTAAGGATTTATTAGTGTCCATGTAACAAGGGCATGATAGGTGATTTACATCTACATCTATTCTCCACAAGTTCCAAGTCAACCCAGCACAGAGATTGATTGAGATTCTTTGAGATTCTTTATTAACAAAACAACATACTTCAACATACACCGGTACAGTTTACACAGTACAGAACAGTTCAGTATGAGGTCTGCTAATCGGATAAAAACCCAAATAAGTCTTTCAACTTGTTTAAATTGGGGTCCTTGGTACTCAATTCATGGTGAATTGAGTATGATGAGTATGATGAGTATGATGAGTATGATGTACATATGACTACTACTACAAAAAACGCCTAGGGTCTGGATCCATGATTCTGATTGGCTAGTAAGTGTCACATGACCTCCATTTTGCCCCCATCAAAATGTAGCTTGACTTGGGGGCAATATCTACCCCCAGTGGGCTACATGACATGACTGGTATCTATGGAGTTATGGAGTTATGGAGAACTATCTTCGTGCTAGCTTAAAAAAAAAAGTGAACTAGAGCCCATAAAAGATGGCTGATTTATTTAATCAACTGGTAACATCAGTAACAGTATCAGTAACATACATGCTGATACCGATGTATCGGTGATAGGGCAATATCGGCTGTGCTCCACTTTTAGAAGTAGGTTTTTACTGAAGTAACAGTGCTTCTGCTTGAGTGATATGTTTCAGTTCGATCAGGAGAGACTATTACGAATTTGAAATAAAACGTTGATTTTCACAAATGAAAGAGACTTTTGGCCGTGACTCCAATTGGGATAGATATATCTGAACTCTTCAGGTAATGCTCATTCGTGGGGTATAATGAACCCCATGAATTATGTTGGAGAGGAACAAAGAAAAAGAGTTTATCCCTCCTGGGGTTTTAGATGTGAAGATCCGTGGAATGGCAGCAACACAGATCAAACAAAGGCGTGTATATACAGCAACTATCTGTGATTGGTTCGTGAGAAGGCGTGAGTGAAGGCGTGTCAGTGCTTCGGGTAAACTGATTGGGTAATTGGATGACGTATGTCGACGAAGACCAATGAACTGAAACATCCTCCCAAGTTTAAACTGGTTGGATAATGAGTTGTGATGTAGTCTTCTTGATTGAGCTTCCTCTATGTTTCATTACTCTCCACCTCTGACCACAGGACAAGTGCACTCAACAGCTGAGAGCAATTCCCAATCAAAGTACTGCAAATGAAATCAGCATATAGCCTAACAGCTTTGGCATTGTCTGTATCATTCTTGTTATCTGCAGAGCTAGTGTCTATGACTGTGTAAAGGTTTCATGAAGTTTGGGTTAGGGTTAGTTGTGTTCAACGTGTAGGCAACTCTTTCAGGATTTTATTCAGCTACTGCCACCTCAGGAACGTCCATTTCAACAATGGTAAGCGAAGCCGACTCTGAAAAAGGTTTCAACGTTTTCAGTCAGTTCTTACCTTTTCATGACTGCAACATTCACCTCACAGCCTTTTGAAGTGAGATATGACACACAGAATAGAAATACGTTTGGACTTGTAATGACTGGGCTTTTTTTCTATTTTTTTTTTTAATCCTTACAAATCACATTGTCCAGAGAGAGTGCATCTCCATCCATATTGGCCAGGCAGGAGTTCAGATGGGCAACTCCTGCTGGGAGCTATACTGTCTAGAGCATGGCTTCAGCCCAGATGGGACCCTCCAGGGAGGCAGTGGGGTCATCCCCTTGTCTGACTCGACCTACGGAACCTTCTTCAGTGAAACTGGGGCTGGGAAATATGTCCCTCGGGCTGTCTTCATAGACTTGGAGCCTACGGTTATAGGTGAGAAGGTTCGGCTTGATCAATAATGCCAACTTGCTAAATCAATCGGCTGATGTTGAAACTTGAGGGCTCGGAGCTGTTAAATGCATTAAATAAAAGGGCCATGTTTTCAGATGAGATACGGAGTGGACCATACCGCCAGCTCTATCATCCTGAGCAACTCATCAGTGGCAAAGAGGATGCAGCCAACAACTACGCCCGCGGCCACTACACTATTGGCAAGGAGGTGGTGGAACCAGTGCTGGAGAGGATACATAAAATGGTAAGTGCTGATTCTCCCTGACGGCTTGAGAGAAACTTGGAATAAATGTGCTCTGTGTGCTGAACCAATCCAACCTGAGTGAACACGTCTTTGACACCATTCAAAGAGCTCTGCTATTGAGTAGGCCGATATTATCTGCTTATGTGCATCAGTTCTTTGCATATCTCTAATATTATTTCTGAAATTGCAATAACAAATGTCTAATGGAAAGCCCTTTTCTCTCTCTCTCCTCCAGGCTGACCAGTGTAGTGGACTCCAAGGCTTCCTGCTCTTCCACAGTTTCGGTGGTGGGACTGGCTCTGGCTTCACCTCTCTGCTGATGGAGCGTCTGTCGGTCGAATACGGCAAGAAGTCCAAGCTGGAGTTTTCCATCTACCCGGCTCCGCAGGTGTCCACCGCCGTGGTGGAGCCGTACAACTCCATCCTGACCACCCACACGACTCTGGAGCACTCCGACTGTTCCTTCATGGTGGACAATGAGGCCATCTTTGACATTTGCAAGCGGAACATGGGCATCGAGCGTCCCTCGTACAACAACTTGAACCGCCTCGTTGCCCAGATTGTCTCCTCGATCTCCGCCTCCCTGCGCTTCGACGGCGCCCTCAACGTGGACCTGAACGAGTTCCAGACCAACCTGGTGCCCTACCCCCGCATCCACTTTCCCCTGGTCACCTACGCTCCCATCATCTCCGCGGAGAAGGCTTACCACGAGCAGCTGTCTGTCGCGGAGATCACCAACTCCTGTTTCGACCCGGGCAACCAGATGGTGAAATGCGACCCGCGGCGCGGCAAGTACATGGCCTGCTGCCTGCTCTACCGCGGGGACGTGGTGCCCAAAGACGTCAACGCCTCCATCGCCTCCATCAAAAGCCGTCGTTCCATCCAGTTTGTGGACTGGTGTCCCACGGGCTTCAAGGTGGGCATCAACTACCAGCCCCCCACGGTGGTGCCGGGAGGAGACCTGGCCAAGGTCCAGAGGGCTGTGTGCATGCTGAGCAACACCACGGCCATCGCAGAGGCCTGGGCCCGGCTGGACCACAAGTTCGACCTGATGTATGCCAAAAGGGCCTTTGTCCACTGGTATGTGGGGGAAGGTATGGAGGAGGGGGAGTTCTCCGAAGCCAGGGAGGACATGGCAGCTCTGGAAAAGGATTATGAAGAGGTGGGGGCTGATGGAGAAGAGGATGTGGAACAAGAGGACGTGGAGGAATACTGAACATGGGGGTGGGGGGTCTGTCCGTACTTATGGATTACTAACCCTTTTTTTTCTCTTTTTAAAGGGAATTCTGAAAATAAAGATTTATTGCATTTGAATTTCTGGCTTTATTTACAACATTCAGTGTATACCACGAGAGGTAGCTTGGTACACGCACAAGCTCAAATTTGAGCTACCTTACTTGACCTAATGGTATTCTCTCAAGCCAGCCTATCTCTTCCACAATCTTCGAATGCTCGTCTTTGGAAATTGCAGGAGCCATCACGTCTACTAACCCAATGGGTACTAGAATATCACCCTTAATCAGAGTATGTGAGTGGTTTGAGGTGGCAGACTTCACACAAGTTGAGTGGAAAGCAGGATAGACAGAACTTAAACTCAGTGCTCCAGTCAACTGTCAGTAATTGACTCCTTCTGTTGGCAGGTAAAAGAAACTATACTTGGTTGGGGTCAGGCTAGTTGGATGTATTGTTGTAAATTCAATATCGGCATTGGGAGATTTGGTTCAGTCAAGGATTCCAATTATTTTACCAGATTGATTGAAAATGCAACTTGATCCCATCATTTTCCTAAAAGTGTTTGCTTTCAAACTTTTAATTTCTTTGATTACCTCAGGCAGTCAGCAAATACTGTCATAATATTCTGTCAAGGCAAGTTCCAGAATCAAAATAGCTTGTAAAATACAAAATGATTTTGTTCCACATAAAATATGAACTCATTCATCACTTTCAAAATATCCAAGAATCTATAAAAAAAAATTGTATTCTCTTGTAGGCCATAAGACATAAAATCAACAATTCTCATGAATACACTGAGAGAGGGAGTAGCAGCTGAAGAAAGGAGAACTCAAAAAGCAAACATAAAAACATAGACTTCTTTAAAGGATTTGCTCTCATGAAACAATGTTTTAAGGCAATTTAAGAACTTTAACTGTTTTGTAAATACCACAAATAGACTATCACCCTTAATCAGCATTGTATGAGTGGTTTGAGGTGGCAGACTTCACACAAGTTGAGTGGAAAGCAGTGCTCCAATCAGAACTGTCCGTACTGACAACTCCAGATTCCTTGTGTTGGCTGGTGAAAGAAACAAAACTTGGTTGGGGTCAGGCTAGTTGGATGTACATGTATTGTTGTAAATTCATTATAGGCATGGAAGATTTGGTTCAGTCAAGGATTCCAATTATTTGATCGCATTGATTGAAGATGTGCAACTTGATTCCATCACTTTCCTAAAAACAAAGTGTGTTCGCTATCAAAGCTGTGGCACTCAGGAATTTAATAATTTGAACACTTTGGAAATGGACATGCTTTCTGCAACCTAACTGACACTTAAAATTGTTTATGGAGTTTTGGATTGTTGGAGTCATTCCACACAAGGAATGTATTCAGTTGTAGAAAGGCTAATACATTCCTGAATAACTGTTACCGTGATGTTAGACTGCATAAAGGTACAATCTGTGCGATCAAACTGACTCCTAGGCAAAAGAGCCCCTCTTGGTATTGCGCTTTTATTTTTTTTGTCTGACGTGTGGGTTGGATTTGAGTGGGTATAGCGGAGGGGTTGTAATTGTTGGCCACACCTCAGGCTCTGCCAAGTCTGGAGAAATTCACAGTATAAGTACTTAATATATAGCTATAATATGTATACAATTTATATAGCTATATATTATACTGTGAATTTCTCCAGACTTCTCTTGGCAGAGCCTAAGTTGTGGCCAACAATTACAACCCCCATGCCCACTCAAATCCAACTTGCACCAGACCAAAACATTTTTTTTTTAACAACGCACAATATCAAGAGGGGCTCTTTTGTCTTGAGGTCGCCGTTAAGATTCTACCTTTTAAACCAAATTCTTTCCAAACTTTCTGAAAGTTGTAAAGTGGAATGAGGGGCATACTCTCAGGGCCCTGGCTGTGTGTCAATGTATTTTGGGAAATCTGTAGGTACACTAAAAGTAAAGACCAATGTTAACTTGAAATATCCCCTTACTCTTCGTTTCCAATATCACTGGTCAAAAAGTTGTGCGCAGTGAAAAGATACGGATCCATGGAATGTTTGAGTCTTTTATTTACAAATGGGAAATTTTTCCTGTAACATTTAAAACATATCCACAGTTAAGTTTTCAGGAGATTATGTACACTTTTAATTTCATTGATTACCTCAGGCAGTCAGCAATTACCGTATAATAGATTTACAAAGCAAATACTGTCATAGTATTCTGTCAAGGCAAGTTCCAGCATCAAAATAGCTTTTAAAATACACAAGAATGATTTTGTTCCACATAAAATATGAACTCATTCATCACTTTCATAATTATTTCATAATATCCAAGAATCTATAAAAAAAAATTGTATTCTCTTGTAGGCCATAAGAAGACATAAAATCAACAGTTCTCATGAATACATTAAGAGAGAGGGAGTAGCAGCTGAAGAAGGGAGAACTCAAAAAGCAAACATAAAAATATATAGACTTCTTTAAAGGATTTGCTCTCATGAAACAATGTTTTAAGGCAATTTAAGAACTTGAACTGTGTTTTGTAAATACACAACGTAGCAATATCAGCGTGTGAACTGTCCTCCATTTTTGTTCTATTCTCGGGGGGTGGGCGGGTGATTAGCCCAAGGTTGAGCATGATGGAATATGTGGTTTCTACTATCCTGAGATTTTCTCCTCCGCTTGAAGACATCTGAGCACATATAAGATCACTTGATAGCAGAAAATATATTGCTCCTGTAAAAGAGAAAGATAGTGTAAAAAAAAAAAAAAAAGCCATCTTAAGAGATTCACTGTATAAACATTATTATAACTTGCTTTTCAGTATTAAGCCATTGAAACGTACCTCAGTTTGGACCATTCCTTGTCTTTGAAGCCTCATATTCCTTACAACATCTGAAATGTCAAACTACAGACAAAGAGCTTAATAGTACACCATCATTCAGAAACAGAAAAACAAATTGATTTAATTCACTTATAGAAGCCCACTCTAAATTTCGGTTGCCATACTTACATCAGCGTCTTTACTGATGAGACCCAAAACCACGTCTATGCAAATGAGGGTTCCTGAACGGCCAATGCCTGCGCTGCAGTGTGTGATGATGGGTCCTGATTGGTGGATGTGCCTCATGTAGGATATGAACGTCAGCAGCTGCTCTGGCTGAGAAGGCGTTCCGTGGTCCGGCCATCCCGTGTAATTCAGATGAGTGACACGCTGAATCTCATTGGTCTAAAAATTAAGGGACAGTTATAATGTAAATGTACATTAAAAAAACCAATAAAAAACCCCCACAATACATCAGGCATAAAATGCCACACAAGCTGACAGTATGTCAGACAGACGGAACATTAAAAGGAGGATACAGTGTCATAAATGCGAAGCATGAGGGGAGATTCTCTGAACATTTGTCAAAGTGTCATGTCTGAACCGCCACTAGGGGCAGAATGGCTAACTGTGAGTGAGTGACAATGTGGGTTTACGACATGCTTTTTTAAATTATTTTTAAATTGTAAAACATTTTTTTTACTTTTTAAAATGTTTTTAAATATCATAATCAAAATATCAATTCAACCCAAGTGAGAGTATGACTTCACCTGGACATCTTTGACCTCGATGAGGCGGATGACGAAGTTGTCCAGATGTTGGTCTTTGACCAGCGTGATCTGCAGCCTGTCGTCCACCATCTCCCCCGTCCTGGGCGTGTCCGGCCAGTAGCGCTGGCACTTCACCTTGCCCCCCTCCACCTCCTGGGTCATCATGGCGATGACGTTGGACTTCTGCTCCCACACCATCTGCCAGAAGTCACCCAGGGTGGTGGGCAGGGGTCCCTGGCAGGCGATGTACATGAAGTTCTCATCCTTCACGGACATGTTGATGAAGTTGGCGTTGATGTAGCCCCCGTCTTTGCCCAGGAGGACTCGAGTGGTGTCGACTGATGGGGCACATCGGAGAAATGAAAATCGTGTTTTATCGTGTTCCGATCAAATCCTGAATAGGGCTGTATTGCATATTAAAACTTAGATTGATTAAACAAGCCCGTGGCCCATTCTACAGTTGACTTACAGGGTACAATGTTCTTGTAACGATTCTTCTTCTTGTTCTCCTTCGTCTGACCTATTAAACAGTCGTCCAGCGGCTGAAGATTCTGAAGGTTCTGTCAGGCAGTGCAATAAGACAGTGTATGAGTATGTGTAAATAACAGCATATATATCCAGGTCATTCAAAAATCCCAATCCCATACTAGATGGGCTAATTGAATTAGAGTGAGCGATGATGATTACTTCAAACTCTTGCAGGGGGACCTTCTGTTCCAGGAGGCCCCTCATCATGCGGACCACTGTGTTCAGTTTGGGCCCTGTGTACTGGCCGTCAGGGACCACCTTGACCAGGGGCAGGGACGTCAGCTCATCCTCTGTGATGACTGGTCCATCTGAATGGGGGGTAAAAATGAATAAAACAGGACAATTTGAGGAGAGAAAAAGCACAAACAGATTTTCACTAACGGAGTAAACGCACAACCTGGATAATCTAATCTAATCATGCGGTATTTTTCTCTTTGCGATCCAGTTGTGATCTTACCCTCTGTGAATTTGGAGTTCATGTTCTCAATAGGCAGCTCGTCGCTACCCCATGTGATCTCATCCTCCTCTGGCTGCTCAGCGCTCATCTGCAGATAGCTGTCAACCAAACACAAGCTGTCAAATATTATGAAACCATTAGCAAATGTGACAAATTCGTATCATTTACAGTCTGATGTCACAATGGCTCATTTCAATTAAGTGACTTTTTTGTGTCAACATGTTGATTTTTGTTGTTTTGGGTTTTGGTTATATTTTTCAAAAACAATGTCTGGGTTTTCTAATCTCTATGTCTTATTGATAATTTCGAAGGTGATAAAAAAAAAAAAAGATAGTTTGGAGACACTTGCTATTCAATTGAACACAGCTCACATTATACAAGGAGTAGAGAAATAATAAAGACATTGTTAGAAAGCTGTCGTCCCCCTCTTTCCGGCTGCGTATAAAGCTCAGAATGTGTCTAGGGGTAAATGTGAGTGAAACAATTCACTCCTCATCATGGGAGTTATCAACTCTGAACCTGCAGTATTATGGGATGTCCTTACTTCTCATTCAGTGGGTCGTCTACACTCTCCTCCTTCCATTCTGCTTTCCGGGACGTCTGTAATAAATAATAACATAAAAAGAGAGACCCAGGCACATTAATAACTATTCAATACAAAGTTCATGCAAGTATATTCATCAAGAGCACATTTCATATGTCTAGGTCAGGGGCCTCAGTTATCAAAATGTTCTTTGACTTTATCCTAGATTCCTTCGTACGATCACTTGAAAGAATATGATAAAGAAAAAGATGAAAATTACACCTATAGCATTCATACTTTTGGTAATGACAGAAATGAGTTTTAGCTTTTAATATATCACTGAATTGTAAACCTCTGATTGTGACTTGTGTGAGAACCTTTTATAAACGAGGCCCCTGGTGCGTTAGATTCTTACCTCAGGGGAGTCCTCGGGGAGGGACGAGCCGTCACAGTCGGTGTCCTCCGACAGCTCCGCGCTCTGCTCAGCCTCTCTCCGCTGTTCTATGGAGCCCTCCTCATAGTCTAGGGAACAGAACGCGGTTGGTTGCACTCACGCTAGTCAGTGAGCATGTTTTTGTTTATCATACCGTGCTACTTTACAACAGAAATACTGGTAACACTTCAGTCATCAGTTGTAAGTCATTTAAAAGCTAGTAGTTAATGATAAACTAATCATTAGCAAATAATTTATATTATATAATTTATATAGAATATATTATATAATTTATTTATATATATATATACTGTATTTATATGCAAAAACCTCTATAAATGATTAATATATTTGTAATAATTGTTTAATAAATCATGTGTTAAACATTAAAGTAACAAAGACATGCTATTAATATTCAAGTGTTCAATGCTAATCAAATAATTTGTACATTCTTAAAATCATTCACAAATGTTACTGCAAATTAACTAACATTATTTAATTCTGAACAAATAATTTATTAATCATTTACAAATGATTAGGTCTAATGGTTTATAACTGACTTAAAACATATTAAAAATATAACATAATTTAAATTATCATATTAATCATTTACAAATGTATATAATTCTGTGTTGATGATTATTTCACCATCAACTAATAGCCCCTAAATGACTTATAACTGCTCATTATTAGTGTTACCAACATACTACAGTGGACACTGTACCTATGGGTGGGATGGCAGGGGGGCCCTCGTGGGGACTACACAGCTTGGTCTTTACTCCACTGTCTTCACTCACATCTGAAAACCACAGTGAGTTTTGTGTGTTAGACACAGACAACAGGTCAGAGTAGACGTTGAGAAGAGGTCCCTCAAGTTCAGTTGACCATTCATCTCATTTGTGGACAAGTTGAACACAGATATAATAAAAGTCTAAAAAACAACAACAACACTCTTCCTTCAAATGCATTGAAATTAAAATCAGCAGTAAACATGATGATCAGATAAAACTTATATTTGATCTTTTTATCTTATATTTGACTTATATAAGTGCATTATATTTCCTGATGTTGTGTGGGGCTGTACCTGTGCCTGTGTTGCCGTTGCATTTGTCAGAGCTGATAGGCAGATAGGCCAGGTATGTGTTGGGGTTCTGGTCAGGCGGTCTGGATACTATGAGATGGACAAGTCCTTTGGCTTTGCGGATGGTGGTGACCGCTTTAGTGTGGGACACACCAGTCATTAGTTCCTCGTTCACCTGCAGGCATAGCAGGAACAGAGAGTTAAAGACCTTAGTCAGACAATCTATGTAATGAGAGTCCATAGAAAAGAGCTATGGACACAAAACCTAATATCAGCACCTCACTCTCTGTACTACACACACACCTTACAGTCTCCACATTTAACTAGTCGGCCTGCCTTCTCTACTGGACAACGGGCCTTAGCAACAGGCAACGGTGCTCATCAGCCCCAGGAATCACAAGGTACCAAACACTTTAACTACTACTGTACATTGCTGACCAGCAACGAAACAATATCAAATAATGAATTACACTATGCAATGATTTAATGCTTATGTAACAATAACAGTTCACTATAAATAGTAGTCACTGACCGGCTTGACTGGTTTATGCTTAAGGTTCCTCGAGCACAGTCTGAATTTGGCAAGTCAGCCTTTTGTTTTAGTGCCCCGGACTAGGGAGGATCGGTTCTTTACTAACCTATGGGCAGTTTAAATCAATGATCTCAGGCCTCCCTGCTTCTTTATGTAACTGTTTTAATTGTTTTAAGTAACTGTAACAATGTGTTGCTTGTATTTGATTGTTTTTTATTATGTTTTTATTGTTGCCTTAGTTTATCGTTTTTATTATTGCCTGATGTAATCTCGGCAACACTGAAAATGAGGGCCCACCCTCAATTGTTTCTCCTGAGAAGTAAATAAAGGTTGAATGAATGAATGAATGAACGAATGAATGAATGAATACATTTTCATTGTGTACTCAGTAGACTTTTCTGTCTCCGTCTGCTCCCTGCAATTGTTTGAGAGTCAACAAGTTTTTCTTCTGCAGAGCTGTGCTTAGCAGCCAAAAGCCTCAGGCACTTAAGATCTTGAAAAAAAAAAATCCACCTTCAGTACACACACACAACTCACTTTTAGTAGTCTGTCTCCGACCTGCAGCTTGCCAGTAGAGTCTGCGACCCCCCCTGGTGTGATGGACTTGACGAAGATCCCCCTCTCCCCTCCGATGACTGAGAAGCCCAGACCCCCTGAGGCAGGTTTGTCCAGATCCAGCTGAATGATCTCCTCCTGGACACACAACACACACACTTATATGTTGGTGTCCAATTTCATAGGGTATTGGTACTGGGCTGATACCAATCTAAAATAGGGTATTGATACTGGGCTAATACCAAGCTAAAATAGGGTATTGATACTGGGCCAATACCAAGCTAAAATAGGGTATTGATACTGGGCCGATACCAAGCTAAAATAGGGTATTGGTACTGGGCTGATACCAGACTAAAATAGGGTATTGGTACTGGGCTGATACCAGACTAAAATAGGGTATTGGTACTGGGCTGATACCAGGCTAAAATAGGGTATTTGGTACTGGGCTGATACCAGGCTAAAATAGGGTATTGGTACTGGGCTGATACCAGGCTAAAATAGGGTATTGGTATTGGGAGAATTTCCCCCAATAATATAATATGATAAGAGTCATGTGTAACATGTCAGAAACCAAAAGCAAAGCCACTTTATATTGACACATAGAAAGATGTTAGATATCTTCAATGGAGAAAATGGATTATATCTTAAAGGTGCACCGGGTAGTTTTGGGGGAAATAAACTAATCTCTGAAAAGTCAAAACATCTTTAGTATTGAATACATAAAGTGTTACAAGAAAAAAACTGGATCCCTGGAGCACTGTTTGAAACTAGAAATGATCCATTAAACTGGATCCCTGGAGCACTGTTTGAAACTAGAAATGATCCAATTGGCTGTGGTGTACCTACCCTCCCACCACCTTTATCATACAAAGAAGAATCCTGCGCAATGCTGACTATATTATCTATATTATTCAATGAAAACTATTGGATCATATGGGTACTCTGTATCAGACAATAAATGGAAAGGTGCATTCCTAGAGAGAGTAAATAAATGAATTGTATATTGTGCTTACCTCTAAAGGACAGAGAGTAGATAGAGACTCGGTATCTCTTCGATCACCTCCTTTAAGATAGCCTTAAAATAGAAAATAAAACAAAAATCATACTTGGTGAGCGCTATATCAGTGCGACAACGGCGACACACTGGGTAATCAATGTTTCCACAGCCGGGGAGCTTCACAGGTTCAGATCCGTACCGTTCATGCTGGTGGAAACCTTGGGGCTGACGTTGTTGTTGAGAAAGGAGACACCCTTCTGTCCAGGCGAAACTGGTTTCCCATCTCTACGAGCAACATAATGGCCATGTTAGAGTGAGTTTGAAACAGTGGTGTGGCTGAGGGCGGGGCCGAATGATATGGACAAAATATCATGTAGTGATTATTTTAGCAGATATGGCGATGACGATATCATTTAAAAAATCATTTTTTAAGGTCTAGTCTCAAGTTTAGAATCTACATTTCCTTTCCCTGCACTTAAAAAACTATTCTAAAAAACTATAGATTTCCTTGTGGTGACCAATCTCTATGTATATTACAGACCAAGTATTTCTGAGCTTGAGTGAAGTGCATATGCCAGACAAGCTCACTTTCTCTTATCTACTATGTGTATTTTATAAAACTTTCCAAAAAATGCCCATGTTGTCGTCTTTGTGATACGGACATAGTGTTCATATTCCGATTTTATATATTATTCAGCCCCAATTGAGGACATACGATACGCGGGTATACAGTGTACACCACCCTCTCTTTGTGGGTGTTCGGAGTACACCTGCCTATTAGCCTAATTACCTAAGAAGAACACAGGAAGGTGGGATCACAGTACAGTACAAACACCTCCTCAACTACCACTAGACTACTGGTTTGGATACACTGAGCCAAAAAAACAACAACCTGTGTACAAACAAAGCGTCAGAGCGTTCATTCAGGGCCAGATGCGTTCTCTCCGCTTTAGCCTTAGCCTTTACCTTGTGGCCTTGATAGTGAGGTCTCGGAGGGAGAGCTCCAGCAGCCTGGTGCTCTCGCTGAGCGTCAGGTCCAGGGTGGGGGCTCCGTTGATGTAGTGGATCAGGTCCAGCGGTCTCAGGCTGCCCTCCTCGGACGCCACGGAGCCTGGCTGGATGTCCTTCACAAACAGCACCCCGTACACACTGTCACTGCCGCCATCCAGCGCCAAGCCTGTGGGTGGGGGTGTTTGGAGGGGGAAGAGGAGGGAGGGTGGGGTCGTGTTGGGAGGCAAGATGGGGGAGGACTGTAGTTTAACATAGTTTAAATCTGAGATTTTACTTTCTGGCACCAGCAGTCGATAAGTACCTCTTCTGACTAGTTCAAAATACAGTTTGACATGCACATACAACATAAAAGTGAACTTTGAATATAAGTGGAAGTCCGGAACTGGGAACACCAAAGTAGTTTCACGTAAAATGACAAGGTGTCTCTGAAGTGAAACCTTACACTTTCACGTGCCATCTCTGTATAAACACACCAAGATGTTCCCAGGCTGATTTCTAGAGGCTGGGTTTGTTTACAGATCACTATCTCTTAACACGATGGAATGAACTCTTGACAGCGCACCTGCCTCGTCATGGGTGTTACTGCACCTGAGACATGTTGACACCCAAATCATTGAAAAGAAAGACTGGTTTTTTTTTATAAGCTGAATGTTTGGAATAATTTCATGTGTTGGATACGTAAGGGATAATACACAACAAGGTGCGCGGTTATCAAAAGTGTATTATCCCTTACCGCTTATACTATGGTCACTTACCAAAGACAAAAAATATGTGCCATTTACTTATCTTTTCTGTATTAAAATATATAGAAATATGTTATTTATGCCTTGCTCACTGCTGACTTTCATTATACTCCCTTTGCATTACCTTAGCGATAGCTGACAACCACCTGTCACTTGACTGGTGCCAGAGACAATGAACCAGAAAGCTAACTTTATGCTAGCAAGCTTTTCTGTCAATAACTTTGCCTACCGGCATGTTGCCAAGCTTTCACACTTGTAATGTCACACTAAATAAACACTGCCTCTCTAAACACCAGAGTGCTTTGCTAGCTTAATCTTGAAAGACCAAGATATTTTTCCAACAGAGTAGTTTCACATTCATAAATCAATCACAGCAGTGAAAAGCTAATCATCTGCCTGCTAACGTTAATTAGCTAGCTAGATCTGCTGAACAGCATTGCAAGAGGGTTGCCAGTGTACAAGCACATTAATTTTGAACCGTGATTAGGCTCTAGCTGTGCAGTATATCTGAAATGAATCAGCACCCCTCCAGCCAATCAGAATTGAGTATTCACCCAGGCCATGGTATAAAATGCAAATAGAGTAAAGTGCTTGCCTGGTGTGGGGTACAACTTTCATGTCAGAGTTGGACTATGATCTAATATTGCAGTTGATGAGGGTTGGTTCTTACCCAGTGTTTGCTGGTGGCACTGGTAGCAGATATCGGGCAGCAGGTGGGCCTCTATGGGGGGTTTGGGGGCCTCCAGCACCCTCCCCACCACAAGATCCACCACCCGGGGAGCTGCGCGCACCAGGTTGACCACCTCAGTATGGCCCATGTTGGACACGTCCGTGTTGTTCACCTGGGGATGGATTGAGCCTGGATTATATAGATATTATCTATACAAGAGGAATATTTTTTGAGAGGAGGGACTATGAGAGAATAGAAACTGATTCATGGTCTAGATAAAAGCATGTGGCAAATGGCACAGGCAATGTGACATGTGGTGGTGACTTGCAAATAAATGTTCATGGGAGCATAGTCTAGTGTATGGTATTTTTTATTTAAATGGTAGATGGAGAATGGGTGGGGATGTGTACCATGATCATTCTGTCCCCGGGCCTGAGCCTGCCATCTCCCTTGGCTGGGTCCTGGATGATGTCATGGATGTAGCAGCCCTGGTCGTTGCCTTTGGTCAGGGTGAAGCCCAGGCTGCCTTTGTCTGACTTCACCAGGGAGACTTTCATCTCCACGTCCTGACAGAGGGACAAGGACACAGTTAAGGGGGATCAAGAAGAATCTTACCGAGGGTCTGATATACTGGGTAGGGCTGGGCTACAAATCAATATTCATTATTCAACATAATGTTATACTATATGGGTATCAAGTATTTTTGGAATGTAAACTTTCCCTTCCCAAAGTCTTACTGGG
>OMKL01030569.1:1061-11726 GCA_900302295.1 Parasudis fraserbrunneri
GGGGGGGGGGGATCAGAGGTTGTCTACTGTCTTGCATATAATCTACAGAATACAAAGCAACATTGATACAGGAATTGTACTTCAACTTATACATTTTGTAATGTAAATGGAAAATGGATATTGTTACTATAATGCTATAAACTACAAATCTATATTTGTGGATGCTAGAAATAGACCTACAGCATAATTTTCTCTGAGGGGTTGCGGTAGCACCATAGTGAAATTCCATACAATGAAATCAGTAGCAAACACTGATTTAAAAGCAAAACTTCTAAAACTATGCAGACAACATTAACAATAATGTAATAAAGAATGTATAATACCAAACAACCAAGGAAACAGCCGGACAGTAAAAGGAAAAAAAATATATATACTGTACGGAAAAGTGTTGTATGAATAGATTAAAGACTCACTGTGAGTAGGATAATCAGAAAGTCATTGCTGAGCAACTAACTTAAAATTGCTGTTTAGTGAGCCCATTTCTGGTACCAGACATCTCTTTGCTAAACAGTTGGAAAACAAAACTGAACTCTGTTGCAAAAAGCCGCTAATAATAGAGATGTCAGATACCAGGCCAAGACACACAAGTTGTGATATGAGTATTGTTTTGAAGGTGTGTGTATGACTGTGTCAGCTGAGGGAGTGTGGGGTGTGGAGGGTGGGGGGAGATGGGAGTTGGACAACTGAAAGTGAGGCACCACCAACTTCCTGCCCTCACTTCCTAGCAACAATGAGGGTATGGTAGAGGGGTTTGACCACAATGTGCAGGTAGAGGGAGCTGTCAATGAGGTACTCTGACACGCGGCGCTGCAGGTCGGCGTCCACCAGGAAATCCCCAGCCTCTTCTGTGCTCTGGTGGAAGTTATAGACGTGGCGGACCACCACTTTTCCTTGCTGCCTTGCCATCACAATCACCGTTTTCTGGAAGCTCACGCCAGCAAAGTCTGGACTGGAGGTGGCAGGAGTGACAATGATGCGTGGGCGGCCTCCATCTGTGCGGGTGGGCTGCATGGCGCCCAGCTCAGTGTAGGTGGATCTGACACTGAGTGGAAGCCAACGTGGGGAGAACAGGGCATTCCATGTCACCCTTTTGCTGGCGTCATGGCCGCTGGGCCCCAGCTGGGTCTGGAAGCTGAAGCTGCGGTCGTCACGGGTGGGGTTGTTGATGACCCAAGGAGAGCCCCAGGAGGATGACAAGTAGTTACGGGGGGTGAATATGCTGCAGTTGACATCAAAGTACTTGGCCAGCTGAATAGGAGAGGCGGAGTGGAACTGGAAGGCCAGGTACAGGAGGTCACGGATGGACTCGTAATATTTCAGCATGAGAGGGGACTGCTTTTGCAGACGGAAGAGGTGTTGTGGAGGGATCATGCCATATCGGACAGCCCGCAGGGCGCTTTCCACGGTCAGGCTGGCAGGCTGGTTCAGGCTGATCCAGGCCTCCAGAGCCTCGTACAGCTCCAGCTCGCTGTGCAGAATGAGGTCAGAGCGCTGGAGCAGGGACAGCAGCAGGTCATCGCTGATGGAGCCCCACTCTCCACTCTGTAGCACGGAAGACAGGTTCCAGGACAGGTACTGCAGGCAGCTGTCTCGCAGAGCCAAGTCCCCGATTTGCATGGCATACTGGTACCAGCCCACCACATGACCCGAGGGGGACTCGCTGGACAGATGCTGGGTCATGTACTGGGTCAGGCCCTGCTGCAAACTCCAAATTCGATACTTGCTGGCTAGCTTATGCAGAGGAATGGCCTGATCCAGCCGCACTGAGATATCACCACAGTATATATATCTGCAGGAAAAAAATGAGGGCTGGATTATTCATCTAAGGTCATGTCTACAAAGCACTGTTTAGGGATATGAATGTAACTGTGAGGGGTGAGCCGTTTGATTTTTCCTCCAGCAACACTTCTGAGTCACTCAAAGACGTAAAACCACACACTCACTATTAGATGCACATTGTATGGTGAGTCACTCACGGCAAGAGTAATGCTGAGATATTACATAAGATGGAGCACATAATTTTTAAGGGAGGGCAGAATCAAGATGTCACTGCTGGGTGGAATTTGATCTAACGTTAACCCTCACCCTAACCCTAAACCAGAGTTACTTATTCAAGGTGTTGTTAAAAATCCAGAGACACAACCAGGGTTTGCTCTCCTGTCTCTCTCCTCACCTGACAAACTTGTCGAAGACAGCAGCACAGTCGGCGGTCTCCCTCAGGACCAGGGTGCTGGTGTTATGACTGAGCAGCAGCTCCTCGAACACATCGCTCTGCAGGGTGAGCACCAGTGTGTGAGCCTGTATCACCTTCACCTCATCTGTGTTGATGGTCTGCACCCGCAGGGTCACATCACTGCCGTTCCCGTTGGCCAGCAAGGTCTCCATGCGATGCACCAAAGCCATGGTGTGGTTCAGCACCGTGGCACCATTCTCTAGCGCCACCTCCTGCTTCAGGGCAGCTATGGGAGAGAGTGCAAGACGCAAGAATCACAATCACTTTTACTTGTCAGTTACTACTTTTGTGTAGCAACGTCTAGATAACACGTGGGAAATTCATTTTAACTCTGCCTTACTCAGCTCTCTGAACCATGGCACACTAGTATTGTGTACTCTGACTTATTTGCCATTCAAACTAAGACTTTCACAAAATCTTAACCAGTTTACACAGCTTTACAAAATCCGAACAGCCTGAAATGCTGATCCACCTATGGAACTGATGATAATAATAAACTTGACCATTTATCACTTATTACAGGCTGTTCACCCAGGCTCTCTAGACTCATCATTGATCAGTAAGAGATGAACTGACAGATTGACCCAGACTGACCCAGCAGCACAGACTGATCCAGCGGCACAGTAAGCACAGTCCACTTTTTTCTACAATGTTGGTCAGATGCAGAACAAGTAGTGCAGAATAATAGACGCATAATAAATGTTCAAGACTATAATCTAGAAGAACTGAACCAAGAACTGGAGAAGCACTGTTTATCCATATGATACAGTCCCAAGATCACAGAACTCAAATAGATAGAAATGGCCCTTCTTAGTGCATCATGCTAATAGCTTCATTACACCTTGAATCAGCATTGTTCTATGCGTGGACCACGCATGCGACTCAGAAATTTGGAAGTGTTCATCATAACTGCCATTGGAATGGTCCAAACAAACTCTACCTTTGTCAAAGTAACACATCAAGTCTCTGCGTGCACCAAACCAACACTGGTTTCCATGACATTATAAATCATTCTATGGCAGGCATTTTAAGGGTGTACCAGCCAAATGACCATGGAGGAATGAATCGGAATGGCCGTTTCATCAAATCCAAGTTCTACGCCCATGACTAAACCACAGCTGACCATCTACATCAGAGTGAAGCAGGTCTGCACAGCTTTCCATCCTTGTGCTCTCAATGCATTGCTAAAGAGGACAGCATGCCAGGTGGCTGACTCAGAAAACCTCAGATGCCAGGTGTTCAGAAATGATCCCTGAGTTCTCGGCGGTGTTACAGATGGCTGCTTCTATGGGCCCTCTTGAGCTTGAGCGCAAGTGGCACGTACTGGTGAATCACACATGAAAGACTCAGCACGACGCGCTGCTGTTTCCACCCTGCTTCAGCACAACCATCGACAGCCTTATTGGCCTGTTACTGGGGGCTTAATGAGACACAGGGGGAGTAGACTGTGCTTGGCTCCCTGGGCTGCCTCACAGTCTTCATATCTCCACCACAATCAAGCGCCCCCCACTTCAAAGTAACCTTTGTCCAATTAGCCAGCCAGCATCCAGAGCCAGCTGAGCTTAGGGGGCCACTGACATATAACTTAATGTAGGCACTCTTGTTTTATGGTTCAGCCAATTAAAAAAAATCTTCAATTTTTATTAATAACAAAAGATAAATGTGTTTGCTATGTGCTGCAAATTGTACTTTTTCTTCACCTTCATGGAAAGAAAATTGAGATTCTGTTTCAGGCAGACAAATATGAATAAGGAAAGTGTCTCCCCAGCACAGTGGGGCCGGATACACGAAATAAAATATCTTGTCCCTAAAAATCTAGTATTAGAAGGATCTGTGTAGCAAAGGAATTTCAGACGAAAAGGTGATCTGTGATTTGATGACATTAGAACATGTTCTTCAGTTCCTCTGGTCAACAAGTCAGATCTACTTTTATCAAGTAAGAAATCTTTTCTTCTTCTTCTTCTTCTTCTTCTTTTTTTCTTCTTTTAAACAGCATCACTGAGCTGGCTTACAGACAGACAGCAAACCGACATCGCTGTCTTCACCTGCACACCACAGACAGATAGATGAGGACAGGATGGGTAGGATGTCCGCCCCTTTGCCCTCGGGCTGAGTGAGAGACATATACTCACGCTGTGCCCCACTGCCCGATGACTGTATGGGGGAGGCTGGATGGAAATAGAACAAAACTGCTTCCCTTACAATATAAAACACTAGAACAGGATAGGATAGGAAATGAATGGGTCTCTTAAGAATGCAAACAATTCAAACAACTAATGCCAGTATGTCATCTTATCTTACCTCCTCCAACTGTGACGGAGTGGAAGTAGAGTGAGACCAGCAGGGTGGCCACGTAGAGCCAGGCAGGGATTCCTCCTTCACATAAGTGAGCCATTTCTGCTCATCTGCTCCCTCTTTCTCCTTCTTTGTCCTTTTTTCCCCACTCTTCTCTGGCCCTTCTCCTGGGTGCTGTGTCTGTGTCGGTGTGCGTGCGTGCGAAGGGTGCGTTGCCCTGTGTGTGTGGCGCCCGACTCCCTGTCCCGCACGCTTTATGTAGGACGCTGGCCTTTCCCCGGCGCATCTCTCAACCTCACGGACTCCATTGATTGGTGGAATCTGGCAGGGGCGTTGCCATGACGACGGCTTTGATTTTGAATTCCTCCCTTTTGGATGCAACATGGCATCGATCGGTGGCACCGGGCCAGACAGGGACTCAGCTCAATGTTCTGGAGAGGTTAAAAATAGGGATGGTTAGGCACTATATCAACAATCAATGTTTAATCAGTTTCATGTTTCAGTGGCACTCACAAGGGAGCAGATGTGTCAAATTTTACATTTTATTTATGATCTCCAGGTAAAATCTCTGACATATAATTAATTGCAGTGACCTACCATTAAGGTAATTTACCCTTAAGTAATTGAGGTCTTGATATCTGTGTCAGCATACTTCCTGCAATCTATCTAAAAACATAATCATTTCATGGGATGTTTTTTAACTGGGCACCAAGTAATGGAAGGATAATGGCATTATCACAGCAATAATGATATTATAAGATACATCCAAAACTCTCTGCTCACTGATCTCTTGCCTGAAATGTTTGAAGCATGTTAAATTAAGACAAAACAACATATCTTTTCCCACCTGTTACAAACATCACCAGCAGTTTTGCAAAAGTCAGTTCTGCTAACTTTATTAGTTTGTGTGTGTCAGAATGTTGGGTACTATACTAAGTGTGCAAAACAAAACAAATATGCGTGATATGCACAGACACACAGCCAGCCAGTGCATAGAGTTCACAGGCTGCTGCAGGCAGGGTCCAGGGGACATGCTAATTGCCAGGATGGAGCTATGACAATCAATACTAAGCATTATAACTGCTTAGAATGAGCTGAAGAGCTGCATGGTGTCATTGACCTACCCAGCCAAGAGTAACATATAAAAGCTGTGATGCGCTCCTAGTATGATCCAGTGTGAAGCTGCAAACAAAAGCAATGGCACATGGCTTCCATGACCTTGAATTCAATTAATTGTTTAAAGTGACACTAAACGGACTATTTACCACTCAGCATTAGTATTGATCTTTTGTCAGAGAATGGCCAATCAATATTCAGATCCTTGTTAAACTCACAGAGAGACGAGCTTACAGTGGGCTAAACCCATAGAATTATATATAAAACCCCTGACTGACATCAAAACAAATTAGTAAATCAAGCTAATTAGCTATCAGTCAAAATAAATTCAATAAATCTCAACAGAATGTCTGCATATAATGTCGATTCAAACAGTCTACCATGGACAGTATAAAACAGACAAGGAAAAGTATAATTTCATAGGGAATTGGGTTGTGAAGGAGCTCTGAAAGCTGTTAGGCTCCAATAAGAATGCAGGCAAGGAGACGTCCTGGGAGACGTCCTACCTGAGCTACTGCTATGAATAGCCTGACATGTTCTCAGAGGACCGCTGGGCTGCTGAGCTGTCCTAATGAAGTGTGCTACAACAGACTGGACCACTGGCACACAACTCAGACTGGATCACATGGGACCTGCCATCTCTCCACTAATGATACCAGGCATAGATTGCATGAGAATAAGATTTATGCCTATGTGTGCAGGATATGGATCCACTCTGCTCTGATGGGTTCGCCAGCAGTTCACTACCTAATTCATGCATACTGTATCTTTCTAAAACACTTTCCAAAACAAATGCTCTCAAACTACATGCATGGTTGCATTAGGAGTCGACCTAACAACCCAACCCAATGCCAGTCCGCTTTCCATCTGTATATCCACATGGACTTCTGACCTCCATCAAGGTCATACTGCCCTCTCCACTGTGGCCAACTTCTACTGAAGAATCTGCTAACAGGACAACCATCCCTGGGGATAGATTGACAAGCTGCCAAATTCGTAAAAGCACCCCTGGGGAGGACTTCCATTCATGGATCAATGCACTACAGGGGTGCCCATCATACAATGTTAAACAGTGCCGCTTAGCTCTGGCTGAATGGCTGTGCCAGCATCAGAAAGGTGTCCTAGATGACCTCATAAGGGTGTCAAAACCCTAGGGGATCTACCAGTTAACTAGGCCTCCAAAACAGCACACCATGGAAGGTCAAACAAATGGCATTGGATGTACCGTAAACACTCAATACCTCACAGGTCAGCATGCAGACCTCGCGTGCCAAATACACCAAGTCTTAAAATCAGTGATGAAGTGGTAAAATAAAAGTTGGGCAAACAGTGAAGTCCAGTCAATGGTCACAGTGACGCCAACCGCCACTAATATACAAAAAAAATGGTTTTTCTCATAATAGTATTATTTTTTTTATTTTGTTTTGTTATGCTGAGCCAAAACTATCCAAAAGGAAACATTTGGGATGTGCTACCTCTTGCTTTTTTGAGTATCATTTTATTTCCTCAATAAATACCATGTTTTCATGCGAATTGCTTATCTGATACTACTTACTACTTAGTATAATAAATTAATTTCAATAAAAAAGTTTGAAAACTGAGGTCAGGTGGCTTTACCCTGCACTACATCCCTGCTTAAAACAAACAGTGATATTCAGGTCTTCCATTGCATTGCACTTATATTAATGCATCTCTTGTAGCCTATACAAGAGAAGAGGCACCACTCTTGCACATAAAAAAAGGATTTTATTTGTACAAAAAGGTTAACATCATAATGTTTCAGCCATCAAAGACCTTCACCAGAATTCATCTCTTGTACCATTGCATCCTTAGGCTGGTGCTACACTCAATTTAATAGTCCTTTAGTGTGATAAACAGTCCCATTTTCACTTGATAACATAAACTATTTGCAATCATGATGTAACATGAGTGATAGAGACAGAGTGGAAAATCTGCAGTCAGACACACAGACACGCAAGACAAACAGACAAGCAGGTGACAGACACAATGACTAATGTATTCACAAAGAAAATGTCTTACAAATGCTGTAGGTTTGAAGATTATTCTGTGCACAGTCCAATGACTCATTGATGTACATCACATCTTAATGTGTAATAATTAAACTAATCACTACAATATGTAATATACCATATGACACAGAAATATAGTCTATAATTTTTACAGCAGCCATGATACTTTTTCTTATCCTTTTTATGACGATGTTGACATTTTTGATGGGACTATTAACCCCAGAGAGACCTATATTTTTTCTGGGATACTCTAGAAGTCATGTTTATTCATAGCAACATGGCTCTAATTTAAAGAGTAGTAAATTACAGAGTAGTGGCCATCTAAAAGCTTAAAATCAATAGCTGCATTCAATATTCCTCTTTATCAAATAATTGCTAATTGACATGGACTGTGGATCAGTGGCATAGTCCATTTCATTATGTAATTTGATTTGAGTCCAATCTATTGAAACTGCAAAGCTGTTTTGGAGCAAAATAATGGGATCATCTTAAAGAAACCAATGGCAGCTTCTCTTGTATCAATATCACCCACCAGGTGGCTCTCCAAACTTGATGCAGGATCTAACCAGTGTTTCCTCTGTAATTATTTTGTAGCAGTGATGGATGGGGATAATTTTGTATTTGGTTCAATGTCCATCCTGGTTTTGGTTATTATGCAGGTTGCAGCACTTTCATTATTCTTATTTGCATATTTTATAGTTAGAATTCTATCTCTAGACACTAAGCCTATAGGCCTACTTTTTTAGGGAAATTAAACTGAATTATAATGTTTTGTTTGTATCCCATTTTGTGGAACAGTTGTGGTGGTGTCCTTGCTGTGGAGGCCCACTACTGCTGACTGAATGCAGAGTAAACGCTAGTGTACCGAGTTGCGGGACTGATGACTCTTCACAATTATGAGAAATAATGGAACCACAATCCAATAAGAATTGATTGGGGTGTGTGTGTGTGTGTGTGTGTGTGTGTGTGTGTGTGTGTGTGTGTGTGTGTGTGTGTGCGTGTGTGCGCGCACGCGCGCGTGTGTGGGAAGAGGGCAGAAGTTGTATCAGGCAATCCTTTAGGCTTGGCTACTTTAAATACTTAATTACCATTTTTACACACCACCTGTATTCGTCAGTATAGCTTCTAAATAGCCTAATAATCCTAACATGGTAAACACAACAAAATGTGTACTTTTAAAAACAAATTGAGTGTCACTCACTCTTGGTAAGAGTGCGGCCTATTGTTTCGACGTAAGCTGGTTAATAAGTAGGTCATATTAATCGCACAGAATATGCAAAGCTGAAACCGCTAAGAATAAGTGAGATGCTGGTCCAAGAGACAGAAAGTAGCGAGATGGATTGAAATTAGGTGGAAGGAACAGCTACTTTGATGTGTTTTGTAGGCGGACGATTATGGTACAACAAAAGAACGGGAGTGGGCGGAAAGACTAGGCTACTGTCCGTGATCAGTAATTCCACCTGTAGACATCTGTGCCTGTTTGAAGTACCGTGTAGTCAAAACTCGACATTTAAACGAGCTGAAATCGGACGAAAATATATTGCATAGGACTACAGAAGGTAGCCTTACTTTTAAAATAAAGCCCAGTTATCAACAAAAGAAACAACATATTCCATTATAAGGCAACATTTCCAGGCGGAAATTCTTTCTGGAGCAAATTTACCTGGATTACCTGTTGGAGTGGCGGCATCAGCTCAGGTATGGATGGGGCAGCGCAGCAGCAGCTGGGTGGACATGTATGGACATTGAAGAAATAATAGGTTACAGACATGTAATATCCTGCATATCTGCCTAAGTCATAATTTTATTTATTTATCTATTTTACCACGAAGCTTAATGTCACTAACTAGGCGTATCTCTCCTGTCAAAGATGTGGGATGGGAGATATAGTCCTATCACTAAATGTAGTGCACTGAATCTGATTAATTTATGCATTCTTTTGTGATTCATTGATCTAAGTAGCAACAAACGTGATGAAGAGGTATGACAATGTATAGCAATAAAATTATGCTCCCGTTTTTGATATATCATAATCATATCATAATTAATATATCAAGTGTGTGTGTTTGTGTGTTTCCTTGATCCATTGATCCTTATAGCCTGAATGATCTTAGTGTAATGCACACAACTTTTCACACATCTTAAAATTCACATTTGATAAGTAGACCAACAGAGAAGAAAAATAAGCTATATGAGGCTAACTCTTAGGCCTATTTCAGATATTTTACTGGGCAGTTGTGGTGGCAAGGAAATAATTGTGTGTGGATAGAACCATTCATCAGTGCCACAATCATTTCTAAAAAAAAATAAAAATAAAAAAATAAATAAAAAATCCATTATTTTTCTCTGCTCTGGATTACATAAGCAATTCAATTGGAAGCTACTGTATTGCAAATAGTTGTCAGGCTGGTCGCTTGTGTGTTTGCCTACACTTCACATGTGTCTCTGATTCCAGCCTGGTGCACTTGAGTGACACAGTAATCAATTTGTTCTTGCTGCAGAGGGTACCGTCTCTCTGGTCTGCAGTGAAGCCATGGACCCTACCAGTGCTCCCAAAGGCTGTGGTCCCTCCATCAACTCCCTTTATTACCACTTATGTGACCTGGCCACAGTGTGGGGGATCGTAGTGGAGGCCTTCGCTGCTGCCGGCGTGGTGAGTTCCTTTGTCCTGCTGATCATCGTCATGGCCAGCCTGCCCTTTGTGACGGACAAGAAGAGGAAGGGGATGGTGGCCCTGCAGGCCAGTGTTCTAGTTTTCACTCTCGGACTATTCGGTCTGACGTTCGCCTTCATTGTGGGCCGGGACTTCACCACCTGCGCCGCAAGGAGGTTCCTTTTCGGGGTGTTGTTTGCAGGTTGCCTGGCCTGCCTGGTGATGCACGGGCTGTGGCTTGCCCTCCTGGAGCGCCGTGGCCAGGGGCCCAGGGGCTGGATGCTGTGCCTGGGGGCACTGGCTCTCTGGCTGGTGGAGGTAGTCATCAACACTGAGTG
>OMKL01030742.1:1068-14356 GCA_900302295.1 Parasudis fraserbrunneri
AATAGAGGATAAATTAATAAAAATTTTAATATGAAGATTTATGAACTGAAATCTATTTTGAGCCATGAGATTTTCTTTCTATATCACCCTCCAACACTAATTCTTTTGCTATTCTTTTTTAATTTGAGACTCCAGTAGAAACTAAATAATGAATGATTGCAGGTATAGTTGACACTGATTCCCCACCTCTACCTGAGGCTTAGTGATTCCGAATTTCCGAATGAAGTATTTCAATAAAAAAAAAGATTCGTTTGCCGACGTCTGCGGCTGGACACAAACCTTTTCACAAACATTCAAAAGGTTTTGACCGGTTAAAATGGAGCCGACCACTGGCCAGTCTGAAGATCTGATAGGTTTGTTTCCACCTTTTCTAATCTAAATGTACCAGAACCCCTCTCGGTCCGAATCGGATGCAGTTCGCGGTCCAAAATCAAAATGGCTCCGTCATTAGTGTGCCTTCATCACTTCTGTTGCTCCCTTAGGTCTGAATGAGGTTGAAAGTCAACCTTCCATGCTGTTCTGTTGGACTGTTCTATAGATCTCTAAGCCCCACGTTTCTACTGGCACGTTACTGTACAGTTCTCTCTCTCTCTCTCTCTCTCTCCCTGTGTAATATATTGTCTTCTCCATCAGTCTATTGATAATACAGGACACAGCTGAAAGGCTTTTGAGAGACAGTTTGCCTGTTCTGTAGAACCAGAGCAGTCCTCGGGTCAAGAAAACGGATCGTTAAAAAAAACCTCAGTGGTTCCGTTTATAGAGTTGTCATAATGACCACAGAAACACATCGCACATTTTAACACAGATTCTTTATTTACATTTTCATTTGTGAAACACTGAATTGAAACGGGTAGCAAACGCAAGCCAACATTTACTGTAATCGTATTGCCAACGGTAGTCCAGTGGTGTTCCGCATGCTGCGGCAGGAGCTCAGGTGAGTTGAGATTTATAAAAAGAAATTGTCAAAAAGATCTATCAAGTGGCACAAAAATCTTGCATTAAATTCAGTATAATTCAAATTTTTATGATCACACTCCCCGCAAGTTAAAGCAGTCCATCGTAGGGCTGGGCGAGATATAGTTGAACTTTTCATCCCTGAGGTAAATCGTATAGCGTGGTAAGGGTGTCAGGCCATACGGCCCCGCCCTCGGTTATAGTGTTCTCATGACGTGGCAGACCACCGATACCTGGCAACACCACAGCTCAGTGGCCTCGCTTCATTTAATGATGATCGCCTGTTTATTTCATTAAGTCGAGTCATACTGAATTAAAACCCCGTGGGGAAACTATTCCTCTGCATTTGACCCATCCTAACCACCTAGGAGCGGTGGACAGCCGCGGACGGCCGCCCCGGGGGACCGACTCCGGTTCTAATGCCGAAGCCTTGGTTCGAGGGTGCCTTGCGTGCGTGTCTTACGGCGTGGGAAGAAACCGGAGTACCTGGAGGAAAACCCACGCGAACGTGCGAACTCCACACAGAAAGGCCTCTCAGCAGTGTTGTCCACTGCACCACCATGTCTCCCAGCTGCATGTGTGATGGAACACTGGAACTGGGGCCCTTGTCCCAACAGTGTGATGGAACACTGGAACTGGGGCCCTTGTCCCAACAGTGTGATGGAACACTGGAACTGGGGCCCTTGTCCCAACAGTGTGATGGAACACTGGAACTGGGGCCCTTGTCCTAACAGTTTGATGGAACACTGGAACTGGGGCCCTTGTCCCAACAGTTTGATGGAACACTGGAATTGGGGCCCTTGTCCCAACAGCTCACTGCATGTCCTGGATCTTTCCAGTTCATCAGTACTGTGCATTTTTCCAAGGAACCAATCTCTAATCGTACTTTGGAATTTTGTGGTTCAGTGGTTGAAACCTAACCTGACCTGCACAGAACCATCTGGGAGGTCATCCTTTGAAAGTTTGGAATAGCGCCGGCACATTAAAAAATGTTTTAAAAGAATTGGCAGGTGATTGGATCTAAGCCACGCCCGTAGCTGCCAGTTTCCTCAAAGGATCGCTGATTGGTCTGAACCACTGTGGCTCGGGCACAAGTGCATAACTTGAAACCTACCAAGGTGGATTCTCGCGTGATCTCTCGCGAAGCCAGCTGCCGTACAAAGGTTAGGTGGGCTGAACCCTGCTGAGAAATACTCCTTCCTCCAAACAAGCCTGTGGAAATGTTTGGTCCATGAACCTCCATATTCACGTTTCAACCATTGTTCATTGATTCACTCGTTGGTGTCACTCTTCCTGTGTGAGCCACGTGCCGACAGTCTGTATTCTGTAGCCGGTGAACTGTATGTCAGAAAAATATTCCATCATGAGGGGGGGTAGAAATCAGAGAGACCACTGTTTTGGCCCACAGCCACGCTGACTTCCGATGAAGATAAAGAAATGGTAGCTCCACAAAGAGACTGTGTGTGTGTGTTTGAATCTGGACCATAGGGTCACGGAGGCAGTCCAGTCTCGGGTGTCTGGGTCAACAGCGTGACATGCGCTTACGGTACTGCTCCACCAGGGGGATCAGACATTTCGGCGAGCCGGCCTGAAGGAGGAAGGGGTGTTCCAGCAGGTCACTTGCACTCGCCCGTTGCTGGGTGTCTCGTGTTAGCATACAGGCTAGGAAGTCCTTCAGTACAGGAGAGATCTGCAGAGAGAGAGACAGACAGAGAGTGGCTCGTCTCATTTCTTACAGTGTCTTTGAAGAGCTGCGTTTGAAAGTGAAAATGACATTTAAAGAATTTGATACCCAATCTCACAACATGGTTGCTGGCATGAAAGTAAAAACTCATTATAGATTATTATTATTATTATTATTACATTTATTTGCTTATTAAACACCTTGGCTTGCAACATACATGGTAAAATTTCAGATTATGTAACAGCACAGCTTCTCTTTTCTTGTATGGATTCGATGTATTGCTTTTATTGGTGACTGGTATTTGTTGCTACGTGAAACGTTTTGTATGCTGCCTTCTTGGTCAGGGCTCACTTGAAAAATCTCAGTGACTAGGTAAATAAATCACATTACTGTCAAAAGAAAATAGTTTTACAGTACAGTGTTTTACGTTTGAAACATTAAGCAATGAATATCAGGTAATATGGATGTATATCATTTTGGAATGAGACCATAGAATTATATAGAAACCCTTCAGTTGGCCAGGTATGTTGTATGTATGCATGTATGCATGTGTGTGTGTGTGTATGTGTGTGTGTGTGTGTGTGTGTGTGTGTGTTCATCAGCTGAGTCAATATAACCATGTCAAAAAAGCCTCAGAGGATATGAGTCTGGCCTGTGTCTGGTGAAAGCCATTAGGTCTATATCTCTGATTACTAACATCCTCCTTTAAATCTCAGAGCCTTTAGAGTGGTACCCTACCCCCCTATCCTACCCTACTTCCAACCTTCAGCAATGGGGTAACAATAACACAAGAGATAAAGCTCCTTGCAGTACATTGCACTGGGATGACTCGGTGAGACGAAGAAGGTCTTCAAGGCACAGGTACGTTCAAGAGCTCAATTGATCAACTAGAGAATGAAAACACCCAATCCAATTTCTTTCCTTTTTTTGGTGATGGGGCTAACCATTTGTTTACGTTTGGATCACTGATTGGGCCTTTAAAGATTTGAGGGGAAAAACAAGTCACTATCCAAGGTCATTAATTGCAGCTACAGAAATCCGCTAAAAGAAACAGAAGTGATATTTATCTCATCTCTTCTTCACTGGGTCAGCTATTGAGAAGTGCGGGGCTCTTATCAGAGAGGCCAATAGTACACTGCATGTATTGCAGTAAGCTCCCACTCTAATCTCCTTTTTTCTTTCTTATTTTTCGCTCAAAAACTTAAAGTGGTTTACATAGAATCCTTGTAAGAAACAAAACGTACATTATATATGCTTTATTGCACCCAGCCGTTCAATGAGGGGGTCATTAACCTCTTACATATAGCGTAGAACCTTGTGGATATAGATATGTTGTTATAGTCAGTGTTGTCGTGCTTTTTTTTTGGGGGGGGGGGCGCACCTACCGTCTTCACTGTGATTATTGTGTAGACAGTGAGCTTTGAATAGCCATCTGAAAGAGGGGGGGGGGCGCACCACCCCCCTCCTTCTACATCCATGGTTATAGTATTGAGCTGTAAACATACAACAGTAGGTTACAATAGTCTGACTACCGGGCAGACCACTTTAAATCTGCACTCTTAACATCGTTGCTTTGTTTCAACTAAAACATTTCCATCACTGTACTCTCTGAATACAGGTTCTGGACAACTTAAAGGAGCAATAAAGAAGTCATCCACAGCGAAGGGCTCTGGTGGTTCTGTGCTGATGTGGGATACACTTTCAGCCATGAGTTAAAGCAGCAGTTCTACATACTATCACTTATTTACAGTTCGGTGTAGCTCAATGGTTAGGGTGCTTGGCGCTCTGAACATGGCACCAGGGTTAGGAGTTTGACTCCCACTGGGGCCAACCATACTATGGAGTCATTGCATTGCAAAGCATGTTGAGTAGAACCAGTACTAGAAAAAACGCTACAGAAATGCAGCCATTCACTTAGAGGCTGGAGAATTAAATTCTTATCGCTACTAACATAACAATCCTCAGTGATCACCTGTGTTCCATAATGCATTTCTTTTACCCCTGGTAGCAATTTCTTCTAGGATGTCAACACTCTTATCTACAAGGCACAATGGTCACCAAGCACAGTTAGTCTGTCAAGGCCTTCTCAATTATGTGGTATGATCCCAAGTGCAAATGTATGGGAGATTTCTGAGTGGCATCTAAGTCTATATTTTCCTCCACCATCATAAAATTGGAGGGCCCAAATGATCGATCATAATGTGGTAAGCAAGCAACAAGACCAAAATCATGCCAGGAAACAAAATACCTCCCACCCCATTATAGAGCCACTGTCACTGAAGTCTCTATGGTGGTTGTTTACTTCATTTTGACCACACTATTTAGCCTCATCAGTCAATATACTGCCAGAGCACAACTGATTTACATGGTTTTCAGAGTCACTATACATACTGATAATAATTATTCATGGATCAGTTTTAATTTAAAAGATTGTACACTCAGCAATGCATCTGTGTATATATAAAAACATAAATCACAGTTTAACCGCTTTTGACATGCCGACTTGTTTAATCTAGCACAGGGGATGGAGGGGCGCAGGTGCACTTCTTACTGATCATCAGTTTTCAAACACAGGCTCAAAAAAGCAAAGACAAAGAACAATCCCGATGATATAGCCTACAATGCAGATGTACAGACCTGCAGGAATAGTGTATTCACGGGACTAACCAGATCGTTTTATGTAAAGCACATCGCAAAGTGTAAAGAAAGAGGCAGATCAACTCACTCTCATCAAATGGAAACACAATCCAAACCCACCAGCCCACTATTTCAGAACCCCTGCAGTGAAACAGAATTGATTAGTCGTCCATGTTACCATCCAGACCTTCTGTAAAGTAAAAACAGGTGCATCTTTTGTCTGACACATTCACAGTCATATGGGCTAAGAGGGGGGAACCCTGAAGAAAAGAAAACAATATTCTGCTGTGACTGACCTGTTCTCACTATTAGAAAACCACCTGAACAAAAATCATTTTAACTAGTGGTTCGTAACTCTTATGAAAAACATACTCTTGTAGCAGATAAATCACACTTCAGTCTGCGCTTGTTAGGGCAGCGTGTCATAAACAGAATATAAAAACAAAGGCGCAACATTTACTGCTGCCAAAGTAATTGCGCGTCAGACTATAATCGTGGTATTTTAGGAAGATTTTGTATTCAAAATAAAGATCCAGCCTAATAGGCCTTCAACAGGGATGCTTTAGGCTACTCTTATTGCACAACTCCTTACCTTGCTTGAGGCACTTTTTAGTTGAAGTTGAAGTAGAATCATTCAGTCCATTGATGGTCCTCCTCTTTTGCTCTTCTTGTTCCTATTTAAACTTTCATTGCTTTCCTCCTTTTGGAGAAATGTACGAAATGCTTTCTAAAATGAAAATGAAGGTGTTTCACAAAGCGCAGGTGGTTGCATTTTTGTTTACCTCGCAAGTCCGTCCATGAGTCTAAACCAAGATATTTCCCTGGAGTCCGATGGCGTCAGACTTCATAAAATTCCTTTTCAGTTTACATACATCTATTGGGTTAGGCTACCTCAGTGAATGTAAGATCTGTCCATTTAAAGTCCATTTAAAGTTTCCATGCATTTGGGTCCGCACACAGCTTTGTCCGAAGTTGCTCAAAATACGCCTAATCATAAATAATATTTTGTAATTATCTTCATAAATCCGCAGAGAGCACTCCGTCACAAATTGCTCAAAATAACCCCAAATAGGCGCACATTTGTAAGAGAAAGCAAGTAGCCCACATAGCACGTTTCGAATAGCTCTGCTGGCCCTGCTACTACGTTCCTCGCGGTCTCCCCTCCCATCGCTCATTCCCTCCTCCTACCACATGCACAGTTTGAGCGCCACAGACAAAAGCCCTTTTCCGTGGGAACGTAGAATACAGCCCGAACTACAGAGAACACTGGGGTTCCCAACAAAAGACAAACGCTCAGCTATAGACAATTTGGAGAAGGCTACCCAATAAAAATAAAAAGTTGATAGACCCAGGGGTCCAGGTTAAAATTGCTTAAGAGTTCAATGTCCACTAAAAATATTTTTCTGCAATAATTAAAAAGATGATTACCACTGTGGCACAGGAAAGAGATCACACTCATTCCAAATTGAATGCTTAGAACAAATAAGCTGACTCTGTTTATGCCCCCCCCACCCCAAAGAGTTTAGGTCCCCCACCCATAAAACAATAAAAACTGACGGTCTTGCCTACCTCACACCACCTTTATTGCAGGCTGTGCAATTAAGTTACAGGCCTAAATGAGCCAACGACATCTCATGTGGCAGAGCTGGAATTGCAAGAAGTCTGAGAATGGTGGCTGAATACAGATCAATAGGTTAATATTGGCCCAAACTTTTCTGCATTACGTCTAGGGAGTAGGGACTCCGAGACTGTGACCACTACACTACTACCTGAGCTATCGATTCTTATACATGATGTACACTTTATGTGCTCTTTGGTGGTCTGGTTGCCAATTCAATGTTGCATCCATAGTCTATATGACCACACGGTGGCGGTAGTGAACATGAAACAACATGCTCTTTGAAATGTGGGCCTACTGTATGAAACTATTTTAGGAGAGTAGTCTACATATGTAGGGCAAATGGCAGCGTTTTATTTGCTGGCAGGAATAAATTGTGTTAAAAATCGAAATAAAGAAAAATCAGTGCCCTATCGCCACCATCAAAGAGGAAAAAGAAAAAAAATGTTGGCTACACATTCATCAACTAATATGCAAATGTCTCCATTATGATAGATTTGGAAGCTTTAAAAGGTCTGTCACTGCAACTAACTTATAATGGAAATATATATATTTATTTTTTAAACTGGAGGTTGGTGATGTTGTCTTCATGATAGCCCTTAAAGGGCCCAACCAGCTCACTGCTAGTCAACCAATGATGACTGTGAATACCATAGATTACAAGACAATGTATTTGACATGCCACTACAGAATCTCAAACCTTAATTGCATGACTACATCCCTCTTATCAAAGTTTACTAACACAGGTCAAGTCAACCATATGGAGATCAAAGGATTGGCATTAATCAGATGGAGTCCTTGGAGAGACAGAAAAACACCTCCAGAGAATTAACTGAAACATAAAAGGGACATTTACTGAACTGTTTGAAATATTAAGTCAAAAATGTAACTGTCAGTGATGAGTCTTTTGTAGCAGTGACTGTGAATGCCAGAGGAAAGAAATCAATTAAAGGTGCACTATGCAGTTTGGGGAGAGAAATGTTTACATTTGCAAAGCCTTCAATTAGTTTGCAAAACATATTTACTTATATGTTATTCCTATGTATTCTATCTTATGTCATCATACATCAAAACAAAATAATTTTGAGGCACTGTGAACCAAACATAAGCCTATGTTTGTAAACAAAATTGTGGGCCCTGCCTTTGTAAACAATAGTGAAACAGTGACTTTTCAGGTAGCTTTCTAGCTTCAGTGTTCCAGGGACTAAATTCTCCTCTGAGGATAGTTTGTTTATTCAGTAATGAAAATCCAGTATACCTTAGAATTTTTCAACTTCTCTCCCAGAACTACATAGTGCACCTCAATACATTATTTGCAGTACTATATAGTATGTGTGCATGGAAATAAAGTTTGTAGTAGATTTTACACACATCTCCCTTTTTTTGGTGCTGAGCCAAACTGTGAAACACAGGTATTTAAGCCCTTCTTTTATGACATGGAAATAAAGTTGCCACAATGCTGTTGTAGGTAGGCCTTGATGACCTAAATAAAAGCTTTACAAATAAGGGCACTGAGCTAAATGAAGAAAGGGAAGTTGCCAACATATATTCTCTATTATTTATTTTCCAACTTAACAAAAAAGTGCAAATTTGGCATTATATAGGAGTCTGGCATCAACTAATGAAGAATAGACTTCTGAAAATGACATCACAAGCTTTTAGCATTAGATGTATTCTAGATGCAAGATGTTTTACGGCAGGCATAAAATGATTACATTTCTTTGACAACCCAGTCTTAAAATCAAGCATGTGCTTGTGCTAAATAAAATTTGGTTTAAGAGGAAACAGAATTGAGCACAAAACAAAGTAGGCAGTGGTTCCTCAGTCATCAAAGTCTGGGATGTCATCATAGGAGTAACCTCGGTAGCCCTTTGATGCATAGTAAGCTATCCGCAGGTGGTAGAAGCCAGGCAGGAAGACAAGGATTCCAATAATAAGGACAGGCACAGTTCGGTCAGCATGCTGAAACAGAGAAACAAAGAAAATAGTACAGACTCCTCCTGTTGGATCATTCGACCAACTGGTCATTAAGGTCTTAGTGGACTTAGGCCTTTTTCATGCTGAACAAGTCATTTCCTGGAAAATGATAAGCATGTCTCTTGTGTCACAATACTATTCATAAATATCCCATTTAGTCTTTCATAAACACTTCATTTAAAGAGGTCCCTCTGCATTTATTTACAGAAGGATAGCAGTTATGGAAAACAGTTTTACAGATTTGTCAATTAAAGGGATTATTCAATTTGCCTAGTTGACAAATTCCAAGGACTATTCGTCAACTAAGAACTTCTATAATTGAGGAAAGCTCTACAAGAAAACTCATCAATATCGTGAATATAAACATGTTGGACCTTTTCAATTGTAAAGTAAATCTCGGCTTAACTGGAAATACTATAAATGTAGTCTATGTATGTCTCATTCATGTTATAAATGGCTTATAATCAGTATTCAATTTCATACTCACTCTAACATCGAAGTATCCTGCCAGAAGAAGGGCCCCAATGATGATTAACAGAGAACCAATTAAGAAGAGGACAGTGGCCAGTGCTATGGCTTTATATGGCACTTTGGGTGGGCTTCTTTTAAACTGTGAAATGGGATAAACCTTTCATTAGACAATATACCACTTTATGTACCATCATTACATGAGGGTGCACTTTTCTGAGTTTTCCCTGTCTTATCTCTCTACTTACTCCCTTGGAAAAAAAATTCACTTTGATTGAATCAAGTAGGCTTCATTAGTTAGGACATTTGTGGAAGAAGATCCTGGGGTGGAGTGGGGTGGGACATACTTAAAAGGGGCATTGTACTGTATTTCGCCTTAGATAATACGGTGTGTGTGTGTGTGTGTGTGTTTATACTATGTTAATTACTTAATTTCTTACTCTACAGCTTCATATGTATGTGTTTAAGGTCTCACAACTCAAAAGATCTCGAATTGGAACTCCTAAATCTTATGACGCACCCGTTTCCGTCTTACCTGTAAATCAATGTAGCCGTCATCATCACTTGCTAACTTCGAGTACCTAACGTTAGGCCTACTGCTAGGAATTCCATTTGATACAATGTTACGAGCTGGCATCTTCGCTGGATGGAACAGTGTATCAAATGCACCTGCTACTTGGCTACAACAGCAGCCGTAACATTGTAGCTAAACCACTCGTGTTGTGGGTCTGTCTTGCTCGTGCTCACAACCTCGTCAGTCTCAGCCGTCGTTGAAGAATAATGATTAATGAATATCTTCACAATTGCAGGCAATTGTAAAGATTAATTTCGGGTAAAAGCACAACCAACACACAGCAGAACGTTGCGATAGAGCTCGGTACAAGTCTTCCGTGTTGTTTACTTTGAGCCCCACGCTTGCGCACAGCAGGTGTGATTATCATTAGGCTCCCCTCTATCCACACACAATGCAGCACACGCCTTATGCTCTTCACGAATACGATGTGATGCGGTAGGCATATACATTGGGTATTATTAGCGTAACGATAATAATATTTTAATGAGACAAATAATGCAATGAAACAACAACAAGTTTGATGCGTGACAGTTCTCATTATTAATTTGCGTCAACCCCTATTTATCACAAGAGGGCGCTGTGGACCTTTATAACGAGAGATGTGCGAGCGATGAGTCGCTTTGCCCAGGTGCCAGGTTGAAATTAATTTGTGATGTGAAATCATCCACTTTCTGAGTATTTATGAGTGACGTGGAAACACTGCTAAGTCTCTGTCAAATAGTTTGACAATCATTTTGTGAATATGTTTTTCAGTAGAAGCTTACAGCTTCAAAGAAAACATATTTCCACAAAAAGCATGTTTTGTATATGTTAAGCATAACATTTCAGAAGCTAGAAGGTACAGTATGTTGAGTAAGTTTTTGCTTACCTATTATGCCTTTCTATGATTTTCAGTTTGACTATTATTTTATTATTATACTCTAGATTATCATTACAATTATTACTACCTTGTTGTATACTAATTTGTTGTCCCCTTCAACATCTATTGCACGTCTGGCGTTCTGGTTGGGCGGATCTCCCATTGAATTGCCCATCTAAGGTTTCTTTCTGTCCCTTTTTCCCTATTAAAAGTCTTTCCTTATCTCCTTTGGGAGTTTAGCCAGGGTGTGTTGTATCTGTGTGGGCCTGTGAAGCCCATTGAGACATGTATTGTGATTTTGGGCTATACAAATACATTTGTCTTGAAATTTGACTTGAGTCCCCAACACTGATTTGAAATTGATTTTCGCTTTATCTAAGTCTAGACAGGCAAGTTGACTGAGAAGGAACACATATTTTCAGCAACAGCCTTGAGGAGTAGTTGCAGGGGGACAAAGGGTTACACACATACACTCACAATTGAGAACTGACCAGTAGGCCTACAACCACAGTGTTATTAATAATAATAATAATAATAATAATAATAATAACTTAGATTTCTATAGTGCCTTTCAAGAGAACCAAGGACGCTTTACAAAATAGGGCAGACAAAAAATAAAATAAAACAAGAACAGAAAATAATAATAGCAATGATTGCTGGGGATGACGGAGTTAACTAGAGGCCATAGGCCGATGTGTCCAAAGATGCGTCGTTGTGAATCTCTGCCGGGAGAGAGTTCCAGAGGGTGGGGGGTGCCACACTGAAGGCTCTGTCCCCAAAAGTCTGCAGTTTGGTGTGGGGGGTGAAGAGCAGACCCGTGTCTGAGGACTGCAGCTTCCAGGATGGGGTATAGGGGTAAGGGTACTGGGGAGCAAGGGCATGGAGAGATTTGTGGGTGAGAAGGAGGATTTTGTAAGAGATGCGGGAGTTGACCAGTGAAGATGGATGAGGGTGGGGGTGATGTGCTGTCTTCTAGTCTTCTGCTGATAGAGCAGAGTAGTCCTGCCTGAAGCCTAGTAAGCCAAATATTTCTCTTGGCCAGGGGGGGATTCCCCTTTGACTGACTAGTAGATGTTTAGTTCCCCATGTGGGTCACACTGGCCTTTGAGCTGTTCCAATGAAGTTGTTGGAGGTTCAGTAACTTGCTCTAATACATTTCACTTTTTTATTTACATCTAATACATTTCACTATTCTCTACATTCGTTTAACATACAAATCACTTGCTCCTATGAAAAGATTATTCTAGGAGAACCTTTCACTGGAATACAACTCAAATTCTTTTTGAGGTTTGTGGCATCTGTTTGGGCTCTGTTAGGTGAGACTGATTCTCCGCCATGGAATGTCATCTCACCGGTCATGCACAGGATTAACTTGTCAAGTGAACAGCAGACAGGGATAAGAAAAGAAACAAAAAATAATGCTGTCTGACATTTCTCCTGAAATGAATAATAAAAGCTGTTGCGAATTGTCTTTTTTCCAATTGTATAAGTCACATTGTCCTGCTGGTCCATGGAAAATTGGACTGTCACATAGACAAATATAGAGAGTATCCTGTGGGCAGAATTCCGATAACTGCATGACCCTTCAGCTACAGAAAAGGGAGGCAGTAATTTGAGTATCCTGTCAAAAACATACACAGCATTCAAAGAGTAAATGTTCAGATCGTGAATTATCTTGAGGCCAGTTTTGTGCTTTGAAGGACCATAGGAATAAAATAGTTTCATATTTTCATCAAATCTGCCTGCAGAATTAATAATACGCTCTTGTTGCTTTTTATGATAATACACATTGCCATATAATGAGTCTCAAGTGAACATTTGCACAATCACTGACCTTGACTGCCAATTGTATTACCATGGTACTGTATATAGCCTACAGTCGCTCTCTGGTGGATAAAAGCTGTGTAATCTTCATTCCTTTACACATGATATTCTTGTATCTTTTTTCAGTATGCAACATGAACTATGCATTGTGCCATATGTAAATTGTTTGCCATTATGAATTTCATCAACAGCAATTTGGAAATTATCTCTAAAACTGTATTTTGTATCCCACTGGATTTCACCTTTGTTTTAGAAAATGTAATTATGTGTTATCAATAGTCTCTCATTGGCAATTTTGCAACTGCATCAACATTGCAGCGTTTTTTGGCAAATGGCAAAAAAAAACTTGACATTTGGCTCCCTCAGCAACTCAGTCCAACTTTTCCTTTGACAGTGGAAGACTGATTGATTGATTGATTGAGATTCTTTATTAACAAAACAACATACTTCAACGTACACCGGTACAGTTTACACAGTACAGAACAGTATGAGGTCTGCTAATCGGATAAAAACCCAAATAAGTCTTTCAGCTTGTTTAAATTGGGGTCCTTGGTACTCAATTCATGGTGTGACATACAAACAAATAGCCTATGCTAAGCAGAACAGACATGAAAGAGACGATATATACATTATGTACAGAAGGAAGATGTTGGGGACTTAGGAGAGGGGGGGGGTGTACATTGAAGTGGCGGG